>JAOQMP010000009.1:30098670-30111230 GCA_027563575.1 Erythroxylum pedicellare | reverse complement strand
TATGATTGAAAAAAGACTGTCTTTACCTATTGAAGAATTTGAGGTTTAACTGAAAAAATCATTATTAAATGAAAATTAACTAATTTATTTTGATTTGTGATAATTTATTAATTTACAAAATTGGACTATTTAATTAATAAATTGATCGATTTAAAAAATAAAGGTTATTAAAATAAATCGAACAAAAAAGTTAAAAATCGAACTGAAAAATTAGACGATTCAAGATTTGTATGATTAAACCGACCGAATCAATTAGGTTTTTAAAACATTGATATTTATAATCGTCACGAGTTAGGATTATAAATTAAGCTCAATTTAGTCTTAAGTTATCATGTCACATTCAAAGTGATTGAAATTTAAATAAAACTTAATTAATTAAAGTTAAAGCTTTAAAAACTCAAATTAATTCAATAAAATAATATTTTTAATGAAAATATATTATTTAAATCCATAATTTTATTTAATGTCTTGAAGTAATAGATAGGGCAAAATTTAGCATACACTAAAATATGTAAATATGAGCTAAATCTAATCTTTAACTTAATTATGAGACAACAACAACTTTCTTTTTTGAAACAGAATAATCCGTAGTTGCTACCTTTTAGATGTGCACTGGGATGCAATAGCTAGCGATTCACATCAACTGGGTACTTTACATTAGGCAAGTTCTTTACGACAGGTTCGATTAAGAAAGCGTAGGTAGGAGGAATCGAATATAGGACCTTTTAGCTTCATATCTCTCTACTCTACCAACTCGACCATCTCTTAAGGGGCGAAAGTAACTCATGAATTGAATTATTTGAAATCTCTGTGTTATTTATTTACATGAATGAGATCTTCTGGCATAAAATAGGAACCGAGTGAATGACACAGAATATCTCACACGTGGCCAGTGGGGGTAAGCGTGTGGTGTAATGTAGTGTACCGAGATCAAGCATCAAGAAGGATTTACGGTTACTATGCTTAAGGCATTGGTGACCGTGTGCATTGTCGGCTATGATAGTGCTTCTTGAAGTCCCCAGTGTTTGCCGGACCACGTGTTTGCCATGTGACTTGATTTTCTTGAGTCGGGTCGGGTCAGATTTTAAACAAACCCTTTAAGCCCTTAATGTGTATCTTCTTCTTCCCTAATGGTATTGAGCCCAATAACCTAATCCAGCCTCAGTTCACTTTCTTTTCTTTCTTTTTTTTTTAAATAACAATTTTTACCTCCACGCCAAAGCTCAGCGGAGACTTTTTGCGTTGTAATGAACGAGTCACTTTTTCGCTAAAAACCCTAAACCCACCCGCGACTTACTACTACAGCTACCACCCTGTATCCTCCTCTTTCTTCTAAGCCAAAGGTCTAGGTATTGTGTAGGGAATAGCTTGAGGAGCGGAGGAAAGCGTTGGGTTTCAATATGGGATTTTCAGGGAAACGGTCGAGAGGAACGAGAGATAGTGACGGCGATTCTGAAGACGAATTCCATTCTACGGCGAATGGAAACGTAGCGGTTAGTGAATTACATGTATGGTTGGTGTAAGTATGCAATGTGGTTTTGTTTTGAGTTGTTGGTTATAATTTGCGATGTAGATGGAAGATTTAGATTACGAGGACAATGATTTTAGTGAGGAGGATGAGGAAGAAGAAGAAGAAGATGACGACGATGATGATGAAGCAGAGGAAGAAGGAGAAGAAGACGTTGAGCAGAACGATAACCATAACAATGCTGAGATGGAAGATCTAGAGAAGGAATACAGAGATCTTCAGAATCAAGAGCTGTATGTTTCTTCCTTATTTTTTAAAAATTTCATGCGGTTATTAGTTGTTGGTTCAGAGCAATCAAATTGAAAAGAAAATTCAAAGAAATGAAATTGTTGTTTTATTTAGAAAATTGAGGTGCATAAGCGTTTGAGAGTGATAAAGAATTGATAATTTGATTAACTGAAATTTTGTTCTCTTTCAGTGATCTATTGAAGAATCTAAAACGGCATAAGGATGAAGACATGCTTAAAGGTCAAGCAGTAAAGAACCAGAAGGTACTTTTTTGTTCCTCTGTTGACAAAAACACTATTGCTTTTCATTGATTATTGACTTGTCTCATTTTGTTTGTAAAGGCTCTCTGGGATAAAGCACTTGAGTTTCGCTTTTTACTTCAAAAGACTTTCTCAAGTTCAAATAGATTGCCACTGGTATGTTTCCTGTTTGCCTCTCCAATTTATGGTAAGGTATTTGAGGAATTATAGTCAAGTGCGAAGGAATTTTCTGCAGGAACCAATTAGGTCTTCGTTTTGTGAATCAGATGGAGTTTCCGTAGCATATGATGATCTCATCTCCTCATCCAAGAAGACTTTGGATTCACTACTTGAACTACAGGAGGTAAATGACCGATTTATTGTGCTGAGTATTGCATTTTAATGCAACTCTGTTGGCTTCATTCACCACTAATCCTATTGTTAATTTCAGGCTTTGATTGAGAAGAATCCTGCTATTTCTGAATCATCAAATGGTATGCCACAAGTTTGAATTTCTTGCTTATATATTATTATCTTAACGTCCATTGAACTGATTTTAGATGAACAGTTGTTAAATACATAAACATTTGTTCAAATAAGTACATAGGTATTAATGGTATCAATATGGTTTTCTTTTTTTTTTTTTTTTGTCTTATGAAGGTAAATCTGCACAAACTTCAAAGAAGCATCCAAATGATTCCGAAGATATTGACGAAGAATGGTTACGAATTTCACAAACTAATAGGAGGTGTGTCCTTTTACATATTTACGTGCCGGATAAATTTTTGTTTGTGAAAGAAATGAGTCACAGTTCTTTGAGATTCACCCAACATTTTGATCATGATATTTAGACAAACCTTTTATTCTACGGAAAGAGTTTGAGCATTCACTGACTGCTGTTGGAGAACACTTTTATTGCTTCCTTTTTTTTTTTTGGTCTAATTTTGTTTAGGACTGCTGTTAAAACCATTGGTGATGGATTGAACTGTTATTCACGCTGAAGTTTGTCTTCAAAATTAAGTGCTTTACCTTTTGAGCTTGTTTTTGGCTTATAAGAGCAAACTTTTATCTGTTGATCATATGACAATTTATCACTATATTGTGTGTGTGTAGGAAAATGATGTTCTATATATAATTAAATCCTGATTGTCTGGCTCTTAAATGTTGTCTTGTAGAATCGTTGGTTTTAGAGACAAATCCTTGGATAAATGGCAGAGAAAAGCACAAGTAACAACTGGTGCTGCGGCCATCAAGAACAAGTTGCAAGCTTTCAATCAGGTCTAAGTGTAACAAAGTAACATCTTCCTGCTACTTGTTCTTTGTTAAACTAACTTTTCCTTTTCAATTCAGAATATTAGCGAACAAGTTGCTTCTTATATGAGGGATCCGAGTAGAATGGTAAAGCAAATGCAGCAGAGAAGATCAGCTGTGGCCACTTTTGGAGCTGTAAGTTATAAACATGCCCAGTTGAAGGAATGCTGAAAAGTTTATGGCTAAATGAATAACTTTTATATGCGTTTTTACAAGTGTTTGCAGATTCCTCAGATGAACGGTCCTGCCAAGGTTGAGGTAATATTCAATCTTATTATCTGTCCGAGTTAGTTGGATTATGTCTTAAATAAGTCAAAAAATACCATGTTTGAATATCTTACCACAGAAAAGTGTTGTGTGATGCTTGGACAACTGATTTAATTAGGCTAAGTATCATATTAACAGCTTTATAATCCCTCCATTTATCTAACCTGGGATTTTGTGGTCCTTTTACTTAAAATAGGAAGCAAATCCAGATGGTGATCCAGAACTTCTCGATGACTCCGAATTTTATCAGCAGCTACTTAAGGAATTCTTTGAGACTATTGATCCGAATTCTACGGGTAAAAGATCTTCACTTTTCCTCCTTCCGTTTATCTGTTTTTTGCTTGTAAAACATAATACATACGCTGGCAGTCCCTCAGAAAGAATCCAATTAATTGTTTTAATTAATGAGCATTCATGGGTCTATACACGGTTTTATTAGTCAACACAATCTTTCATTAGATGGTCTCGTCGCAAGGCTAATCTGAAACTTCCTGATTATCTCAGAAATGGCATTTTACGCACTAAAAAGATTGCGAACCAAAAAGAGAAAGGTTGTTGATCGGCGTGCATCAAAAAGTCGCAAGATCAGGTACGTATGAAGAAGAACTAGTTCTTTGTAGTTTCTGTTCTATATTGTTTCTCTTCTTGTATTTTCTCACATACTTCACTCCCAATAACAATTCAGATACAATGTTCATGAAAAGATTGTCAACTTTATGGCTCCTCGACGCATGGATCTTCCTCCTATGGCCCCCAAGTTGTTTGAGAATTTGTTTGGACTAAAGACTTGAGAGCCTTATGCATCTCTTTTCTCTTGTAAGTCATCTTCGTTTTAAGAGGCTTGTGACGTTATTTGGCAAATGAGGAATATGTTATATATAACAAATTCATTCCTGGTTCCCATATGTTCTTTGAAGTTACTCGTAAAATATGGAGTTAAAGGTTCTATCTCATTTTCCATTAAAAAATTATTAAATCTCATTATCAATAATCACAATCATAATTACTATATATTCCAATTTTAGAAAATCCAAACCACTACAGGATTAGGGAGTCGTGTTCAGTTAAACATTACAACATTAGACCACCTTGTTACAGCTGAGAATGTGTCATGTTAATACCACAATCCGCATCCCCAGTTCTAACACTGGATGTACCTAAGCAAAACCAATTGATATTGGAATCATACCCTAACTTTTAGTACTCTTTAAAGGACGATGTCAATCAAATTCTTAAATATTATACATTTTTGAGACAAATGACCATGAGGAACATCCGGAGCCGATGAGTTTCTGAAGCTTGTTGCATCGATGTTCCTTTTTCATTGCCGCAAGCTGTGAAATGAAAGTCCCGACTTAGAATATAAATCTTTTCCATGAAAAAAGGTGAGACTTGTGATTAATCATATCCAAAAAAACCACATCAAGTTGTCCAAAGGCTAGTAAGGGACTAGCCTGGCCAGTTAGCCAGTAAAACGGGCAGCATAGTTACTTTTAGTACTCTTTTGGTCTCAAAACCTGTTGTGCCTTCCCTAGTTGATAGTAAAGCTGTGTAATATCAGAATATGCTTTTGTTACAACATGATTTGGATAAAGCCCTACTACCAATCAAAATTTGGTAAACACCAAAACTGCTATCAGGAAAATATAGATTTGGAGGAACGGTAATGTTTCCATATTGCTACTATGTGACAACAAACATATGAAGGAAATGGAGGAGACAACTGAAAGATATTAAGGAGTTACCTACGGAGGCTGTTGAGAATCAGGTTGCTGTATCAATTGAGAGTATATGTATTCGTCAACTCTCTGTTTTGCCAATGCCACCTGAGCAGGTATGAGATAACCTTATAAATACGGCCGAGGCTAATCACGATGCAATTGTAGACGGTTGATTTCCTCTACCATTACAGCTAATTAAGTGCACTTGGATACAGGAATACAAACATAACAAGTTCCACAACAGGAATCAGTGGTATAGATGTTCCTCTCCCGGTCATTTGCTCTTTTGGTTATGGCGACATTCTACTGTAAATGTTCTGATTTCCCATGATAATGTATCAATTCAATGGTTGTTGAAAGAATTTACCTGTTCAGAGCTACCACCAAATTGTATGTGCCTATGTTTTTGTTCACCTTTGCCCCCATAAACCTGCAGTGCAGAAACCCGCAAAAATAGTTACAGCCAGTTAAACTGAAATCTTATATGCAAACACATTGATTTTCCAGCATAGTAATCTTCATCGTGGACTCCAACATATGACTACTGGATTCGTAAGGGTTAGAGATCACCCTACCTTGATCATCGCTCCGGATTCATTTCTAATCCTTGAGATGTTGGAGCCGCATCGACCAATTAATCCACCAACCAAAGTTTCCGAGATCATCATCTCCAATGTTACATAATCAGCTGCAAGATTGGTTGTCCTAAAGATGATGATGTTATAAAACAAATATCAAAACTTGATGGCAGCCACACATCATAGCATTTTGAAGGCAACATTATCCGAAAAGACAGAACATTGAATCACCTGAAGTTGGGTCCACATAGGGCTGAGGTGGTCGAATTGCATAATAGTTGTACGTTGGACTGATTGAAATCACTTGTCTAGGTGGATTTTCCCTAAACCACATAAACCAGAAGAACAATATCACATAAACACCAATAGAAGAACAAAAAGGAAAAATACATGAGAATTCCAATAAAAAACCTGAGTTGACAACCGATTTCTGCAAGAGCCTTCATTACAACAGGCAAATCTCCTGATATCTGCATTTAAACGATCAGAGTGAGAAAATTCACGAATCCTATATCCGATTCCGTCCGAGTAAAAAGAATTCACGAATTCGATATCGAATTCAGTCAGGAAAAACTCGAAGCTCACCAACCTGTACTACTCGATCAGACTCATGAGCAGATGCACACAGAGGTAACTGATTAGGAGCCAGGACTGTGATAGTGGCTCCCGAAGAATTCCTCAGTTTCTCAATGTTTTGACCTGATACACCAATTAAAGAACCTGCCTGCGAACCGGCTATCAACAGCCTTATCGTATTCGCAGCGACATGCCCACCACCACCAACAACCTTTAATGCTTCCACGGAACTATCATCTTCCTATTCAATTCAACCACAAAACAATGAAACCTAACCTGTAATGAAACCCATCCAAATTACACACTCAACTCCATCTAACATTAGCACTTACCTTTAAGATCAACGTTGCTATTTGCTTAAGCGCATTCTCAGCATCAGTAACAACATTGTCATTGTCTCTAGAGCTTATAATTATCACACGCTCTTCATGTCTCTGTACAAAAATAACGAACAACAATACGTTCTTGAGTAATAACAATAATCACTATGCTAAAAGACGCAATCTTTTAAAAAGGACATGTCATACGGCGATGGCGTCGGCGATCTTGATGGTGGCTTTGGTTTCTTCTCGAATCTTCTGGATACGACACCCAACTTTGCCGATAACTTTCCCGATCTGTCGCGAAGGCACCACGATCCTGAATATAACGTCCTGAGCTTTCGCTCGCTTTCTGGGCGCGGAATCCTCCGTCGCCTCTGCGGCTGAGTTGTCGTCGGCCGCTTCTCGGCGTCTTTTACCCGTGACGGGGAATTCCGGCGGGGGAAAAGTGACCGGTGGCAGAACGGGGTTTAGAGGAATTGTCGCCGGTTGGATTATCGGAACCGGAGCTGAGGGATGGTGATAGTAATAGGCCGTGTTTGGCGTGTACGGAAACATTTTTGGCTAAACCGAATCAAACCAACCCCTCCTCTGAGTTCCGGCTAAACAGAATCTTATGAAAGTCAAGGGTTTTATAGCTTCAGTGACCTAAATTACCGATATGCCCCTATTTCGAATTATGGTTTTTTTAATTAAAATAAAATTAATTGAAATTAGTGAGAATAAACCTTATTATAGTACTGGATATAGCATAGCAAAACCTGACTGAAATTGTGGGGCACACGTTCGAGTCCACGTGCCGCTGCTCTTTATTTGCATGAAGCACACATGTCAAGACCCACGAACAAACTGACTGCTTTCTCCTTAAAATATCAGGATTTTCACGACTGTGCCATTGCTGTTGTTCATCACGTGCAAATTACGGTTTGTTTCAACACTTGGACCCACCTTCGCCTAAAGCAGGAGAAACGTGCGAACTCCGCCGCCACGTGTCACCGGTGTTCTATTAAGCAGACAATTATCCTCTATACGGTGGAGCTTTCAAAACAGTAACCTAACCAAAGTGAAGTTGTCCAGAATGGTAAATAAATGGAAAAAGCAGTGGCAATACGGGGAAAAGGCGAATACCATCCAAAGTAACTGCTGCTTTCCTCCTCTCTCGTGCGCTAGAAAAAAGTCAAGTCATGCTCTCTTTCTCCCTCCCTCCATTTCCAAGTCATTAAAGCTTCTTTTTGTTATTTTCTTCTGCGGCTGTGTTTGGGGTTTAATTTAAATTTTATCACTTTCTCCTTAAATTCTCTCTTCTTCCCAGGCTTCCATTTCAACCAGTTAACCCTACATTAGTTCCTCTTCGGCTTGTTTGTTTGATCAATTCTCACTTCTCTTAATCTTATACTCGCAAGAAGGGACATGGCGTTTCCTCCTGAGCCAGAGAACCAAGCGCAATCGAACTTGACAATGGATCCTCCTACCAACGTCAAGCCTCCTCCCCAACCGCTCCACAACTTCACTTTCAAAGGTCTCAAATGGTCGAACAACTCCGCCAACCACCAGCACTACCACCGCGTTCGGAAGCCCGGCGGAGAGTCCTCCTCCCGCAAGCCTCCGCTTCCGCCGAGGAACTCGGGTTCTGGTGAGAGGAGTGAGAAGTTGGGGAAGGAGAAGAGATTGAATGGTGTTTCTGGTGAGAAGAGTGAGAAGTTGGAGAAGGAGAGGAGATTGAGAGCTGTTTTTGGTGAGAAGTTGGAGAATGAGAGGAGATTGAATGCTGTTTCTGGTGAGAAGAGTCAGAAGTTGGAGAAGGAGAGGAGATTAAATGCTGTTTCGAGAGAGAAGTTGGAGAAGGAGAGGAGATTGAATGCTGTTTCTCGTGCGAAGAGTGAGAAGTTGGAGAAGGAGAAGAGATTGAATGCTGTTGCTAGTGAGAAGAGCGAGAAGTCGGAGAAGGAGAAGAGATTGAATGCTGTTTCTGGTGAGAAGAGCGAGAAATCAGAGAAGGAGAAGAAGGTGAATGGCGTCTCTGATCAGAAGAGTGAGAAATTGGAGAAGAAGAAGTTGAGTGATGCTTCGGGTGAGAAGAGTGGGAAACTGGAAAAGAAGAAGAATAAGTTGAATGATGCTTCGGATGAGAAGATTGAGAAATTGGAGAAGAAGAGGAACAAGTTGAATGATGCTTCGGATGAGATGAATGAGAAATTGGAGAAGAAGAAGATGTTGACTGATGCTTCGGATGAGAAGAGTGAGAAATTGGAGAAAGAGAAGAAACCGAATGATGATGATGTTGTTGTTGAGGCTGCTGACAAAAAATCGAAGCTGTTCATTCGCATTCGTGCGAAGAGCAAGGACACTGATGTTAGTGATAATGCTGACGATAAGGTTCCTGGCGTGGAAGATTCCTTTGAACCGGAGCACAAGGTGTGGAACCTGAGGCCGAGAGAATTGGTTACCAAGAAGAAGCGTAATGCTAATGCATTGAGTGGCGGTGCGAACACTGGGAGTGAGAAGAAAAGTGGCGGAGCAGTGAATATAGGCCAGGGAGCAGCGGTGACCCCGGAGACAAAAGATGGGTCTGAGAAAAAAGGGAAAGGAAAAGGGAAGGGAAAAGAGAAGATTGCTGATTTCTCGATCTCGCTTAACAAAGACGAGATTGCAGAAGATATCTATGCTCTAACTGGCTCAAAGCCCTCCAGGAAGCCCAAGAAGAGGGCTAAGCTTGTGCAGAATCAGCTTGACGTAAGCCAAGTTTTGATTGTTTTACCTTCGATACATACTTGTTGAGTTTGTTTCTTTGGTATCTGAGAAATTTGCCGTCTTTTTGGTGGGTTTTTGCAGTGTTTGTTTCCAGGGATGTGGTTATCATCAATCACTTCTGAGACATACAAGGTTAATGAGTCCAATCAGAACATGAAGGTTTGACATTTGGTATATCGAGCTTTTTTCCTCACGTTTGATAGCTAATTGGATCAATGGAATGAAGAAAGAGATTTAGTTAGTGGTTTCAGAGTTGGTGAACTGCTTATCTTCTATCCTAGATGGGAAGAAGAGGCTGGAGACCTTTTGCCCACATATTCTATATTTGCAATTCATTTTGCTTTACTTAATTCTGGGCTGAACTTTTTTCATGCTTATTTATAGGGTTGAGGATATGACATTGCTGTTTCATAACGTCGATGGCCACCTGAAGTAATTTGGAAGCCTAGAGGTGATGATGACTGGTGAACTTGACTTCAGCTGTTCGTTAACAAGCCATGAGCTTGTACGACGAAAGGGTAATAAATAAGACTTGTTTTAGTTCCTTCTTTCCTTTCAACAAGGACCTTGATGGAACTGTTAATGTTATAGTTCCTGTTTATATGCAGCTGGAATTGTAAAAGGAAACTATCAGTTTAATAAGTAGATGTTTTAAAACTTCTATATTTTTCTGTTGATATGAGATTAAAGCACTTACCCTAGATTCTTTTGGCACGCTTGCTAATTAATGGCATTACCTATCGGCGTAATGCATTAAACATGTTTTCAAACTCAAATAGTTGGTACAACAGCCTTATTATGTATATTCTTATGTCTTCAGTGATCACAAAAGCCATAATATGGAAAGTACAATATTACTGTTCTTAATCAATTCCGGGAAATTGCAATTTGTATCATCAGTCATGTATTCGTAATCTGCTTTGCTTCTATTGTTTGAAGAGTGAATAAACCGTGCATGTTATTTTTGCTTATGGAGTAATGCACGAGCTATCTACGTTATTGTCTTTGGTTATCTGTATGCGCCATGCACGTCATTGTCGTTTCCTTAACTGTCCATGCATTACTCTTTAACGTTAAGACACGTGCTTGGAATAAATCTGTTGTTTGCATCACATTTATACTTGTTTTTGAGAACGTCATGCTTAGCCCAATCAGATCCAAATATTTGGTAGATCCAACTGCTTAAATGTGTGGCCTCATGATCGAGTTACACGTTTCACATGTGGATTGTTTTCCTTTCTTAATAACATCTATTGGATTAGCCTTTAGGTCATCCATGACAAGTGTGAATCTTTGATGGTTTATTTTAAGTTTGTCGCATTTGTGTTCTGGTAGAAAAGTGAATGAGCTGTCTTTGTTGACATCTGCATGAGCTTTTTGTGTTTGTAATTGATTGTTTTTGCTGAGATCTTTTTTTTTCATGCTATTTTGTGTTAGAACGTTACTCGACAGTCGAAGAGGCTGACATATATTTCTGAAGTTGGATACTTCATGTACAGTCTAGTGATTGGCTTGCTTGTTTCATATCTGCAGTGTTTTGATTTGTTTTTTCGATTGCTGAAATATGTAAAAATTCGAGCCCATTAAAGGTTTATATCTTGTTCTTCAATTCAAGGTAGCCAGAACTTTTTATGATTAGTGGTTTGTCTTTGTGTTAAAATATTTGACGTATCAATTAGCTAAAGCATGTTTTGTGGATTACATTTTAGAACTGCATGAATCCGTAGTTATAGGCAAGAGAGCCATGCAACTACAGGTTGCATGTCTGTGTAGTTAACTGCAAGAATCATTAAAGGACTTGGCTATTTATTGTGAGAAAAATTCTTTACCACGGCGATTTAAGGCGTCACGATTAAATTAATTATTGGATCTTATGAAAGATGCATATACCTTATTTGGAGATAGTTAATAATGTAATTCACATAGAAACATCATTCAAATTTGCTAGTGATCCATTACTTAAACACTGAAAATGGATTCTAACAAATGCAACTTCTAAGCATCCAAACATGTTTCTGAGTTCCTATTGATATGTGCAACTTGTAGAAAAATATCAAGAGATTCTTTTGAGATTGACCACTCCATGGCGAGAAAGAGTTAATTCAAACTTCCCTCCTTTAATATGAGCACCCGAAGCAGCTTCAGAGCCTTCACTTGTTTACACAGTCCACTTGATAAAAACCTATCATCCCTTAGTTGAAATGGTACAGGAAATATGAAAACAATGGTTTGTGAATCCCGTTTCCATTGGCAGGCTAGATGCAGTTGACTTATGTATGCCTATATTTTTACATTACTATGGCAGAATTTGCCTCCCTCCAATTTTTTTATTGGTTTTTTATCAGCATTGCCCTACCTCTCTTTCCTTATTTCATATGTTGCCGGTAACAAGCTTGTTGTGACTGACGAGTACGAAAGAAAACCTATAATCCAAAACTATGTTAACTAAACTCATAAACTAGGGCATAGGGGTGAACTGAAGTCATAAATGATTGTGAAGTGAACTGTACTGGAAACTCTCCCATGTCATACCCTTTTCGACTAGCCTTAGACAATTACTGAATTGGACATGAGAGAACTAAGTAAATCTGGCAGATAATGAGGGTGAAGTAACTTTTTCGTGCATACTTCTTGCAGCTTTAGAGTTGTCATTATGTGACTCCTAAAGCAATTGGTGATATGTTGTTGGCACTTGTCATATTAAGATAATCACTTATTTTGTTGACATGTGTAAATTAGTATTCTGTGATAAACATTAAATATTTTTCCATTTCAAGAATGTCCACATGTCATTTTCTAACAGGAGCTAGAAAAGTAATACACTGTAGTGTTGAAGTCTAGGATTTGCCTTGAACAGTTGGAGATAGACTAGTGGTCTGTCTGTTATTCATCTTATAACACAATGAAGCTAGTTATCTGCAGTAACTTCTTTTGGGGTGATTTTGTAGTAAATGAATCCCCAATTCCGAAGATGATTCGAACCCCAACCTGCACACTGAGAACGAGTCAGCTATTATCACTCATATTATTATGATTATTGC
>JAOQMP010000009.1:30025104-30038226 GCA_027563575.1 Erythroxylum pedicellare | reverse complement strand
TAAGACTAAACAAAAAGCAGACGAATGCAAAAGCAGACGATTCGAAAAAGCAGACAAATGCAAAGAGCAGACGAATGCCAAAGCAGACGAATGGAAAGCGGACAATTAAAAAAAACAGACGAATGGAAAGAGAAGACGAATACAAAAGCAAACGATTCGAAAAAGCAGACGAATGGAAAGAGCAGAAAGTAGACGAATGCAAAAGCAGACAAATGGGAAGCAGACGATTCGAAAAAACAGACTAATGGAAATAACAGACGAATGCAAAAGCAGACGATTCAGATAGTCAACTTAAGGCGAAGCAAAAGTCAACTTAAGACAATACAAATGGTCAATTTAAGACGAAGCAAAAGTCAACCTAAGACAATACAGATGATCAACTTAAATCGAAACAAAAGTCAACATAAGAAGATACAGATGGTCAATTTAAGATGAAGCAAAAGTCAATCTAAGACGATACAACTCTTAAGATAAAGCGTCTTTACAGACGATACAACTCTTAAGATGAATGATGTCATCACAGACGATACATTTTTATATTCTTGGACTCAAAAACCTTATTCTTGAATATCACTAAGTTTTCATCAACTCACGTATAAACACCTATATATTTATACTTGCGCAATGAATATCACCTTTCCATATCTAACTCTCTACACTAATCCAATACATTATTTCATTGCTATTTCAACTCCAAGAATCATTTCCACAACATCTGATCACTAATAATCCATCAAAAATCAAATAACACCTTATCAACAATTTTCATTCCCTTAACACAGTGTTCAAGAATATAGATATACGTAAATGTCATGATCATGCACTGATAATAAATTCATCAACTTTATTTCAGAAATTCACAATTCTAACAATTATATTCACTACTTACTTGTTGAAGACTCCAAAAGCTTCAATTATCTTCAAACTCTAATTTCATACAACATTACGTAAACCATTGCGAACACTAACCAACTTCTGGTTTTTCTCTCTTAATGCAGCAGAGACACTTAGCAGTGGAGGAAGTGGTGAGGGATATGAAAAAGTAAGGTTAACTCCCCGAAGAAGTTTGATGGAAAAGCTCTGTGTATGGAAAGAATTCGGGGAAGATGATGACAAAGAAAGAACTTAAGAAAAAGGATAAGACCTCCTTTTTATTCTCGAATAACTCAAACTTACTTCTGTCAATTAATAAAAGCAACTTACACTTGTCGCTTTTTCTAAGGTCTTACTCTAACTAAGTTTCTTTTAAAACTAACTCCATTAACTCTCCTCTTACAACTCAACTATCTCTAAATTTTCTTTTAAATTTCTTTTTTCTATTTTCCATAATACTCTATAAATTTCGAAAGAAATCCTAAATTCACCGAGTTTCACAAATATATATCTACTTTCACTAATCAATAAATTTTCCAAACTAATCAAATTTCAAATTCACAATTTTCCTAACAATCATAACTCTGTTCAATTATTCCCGGAATTATTCATGAGTACATGTACAATTTTTCATGTACAACAAATTTTACTATTCATGTATATGTATATGACATATGATGCATGAGCATGAAAAATATATTTCTAAGCTCTTATTGGTCACTCATGTTTATTATTCTAACCTTCCCGCAGATAATGGAATGTTACATTTTATCTTAGAAAATGAATAAAAGAGCTAATATTGAATTTATACAATTTATTGAACAAAAGAAGCGGCTACAAAAGAGAAGATACATTAGTATTAGTTTTGACGTTTGACGGTGACATGTCCTATATTGAACCGAACGCAGCAATCTCGTCATCATAAAATCCTCCATTTTCGCTGCTTCCGATCCAGCTTCCCTATCCCTCGTAGCTTTCTATGTAAAGCCTAACACTTTCATCTTTTTTCACCGTCATCTCTTCTCTTACTTGTTCCGCTCCTTCATTGCTAGATTCATCTCAGTGCACAGATCAGACATCCGTTAGAAAAATGGCCAAAGACCCACTAAGAGTTCTTGTCACTGGCGCTGCTGGTACAGTTTCACGCTCTGGATATCTCACTTAAATTTCAAATCCCAAATAGGTGCTTTCGGTTCAAGTAAATGTATATGACTAAGCAAACGTAAGTTCCTTGGGAAGCGGATGTTCTTTTCTTCAGAATCTGGAAGTCCAATGTTATGGACTTTGTTTAGCCATCCTCTTGCTTGCTGGGTTGATGTTTCAGTAGATTCTTCCTCATGTTTCTGTCTTTCATTTGAGTATATAAGACGGTTTGCACTCATGTTGATCTTGACAGGATTCATTTGTGTAATCGATTTCCTTCTGTTATCCATAATAATGGATCATATAGTGCTGCTTCAAAAAGTTTCGGTTGTTTTATTCATCTTCGCTTTGTTATGGAAAATAGTTAAACACATGTGGAGTTTTCTGAATGTGGAAAAGGAACCTGTGACAGTGCTTGTAACTGGAGCTGCAGGCAAGCTCGATGATAATATTTTCTGTCCTGTTTCATTGTTGTGCAAATCAAGTTCACTCTTTCGATGATCATTTACGTTTTCAAATGCTAAGTTCATATGTTCCAGTTTCACAGAGATTCCTGATCTTCCTCACACATCAAGTTCTATATCTCCTGTAGATAATTCTGACTTGAGTTTTACTTTTACAGGGCAAATAGGATATGCTATAGTTCCAATGATAGCGAGAGGTGCAATGCTTGGAGCTGATCAACCAGTTATTCTACATATGCTTGATATTGAACCTGCTGCTGAGGCCTTGAAAGGGGTCAAAATGGAACTTATCGATGCTGCTTTTCCACTACTCAAAGGTATGCATCGAAATCGAAACTTGGGAGTCATGTCTAAGCTGACCTTTTTCTCTGTTTTCTTACAAAGCTTTCTTTTTCTTTTTCTGATTCGACAGGAGTCGTTGCTACCACAGATGTTGTCGAAGCTTGCACAGGTGTTAATATAGCTGTTATGGTTGGTGGGTTTCCTAGGAAGGAAGGTATGGAGAGGAAAGATGTGATGTCGAAAAATGTATCTATATACAAGGCTCAGGCGTCTGCTTTGGAGAAGCATGCTGCTTCAGACTGCAAGGTGAGATGGTGAAATGGATTCGGGCCTTTCAACATCCCGAAAGGCCCGAATCCATATGACGAGTAAAGGGCTCTAATTCATGTTGAGTTGAATAAAGCATCCTGAATTCGAATCCGATCAAATCGAATTTTATCCTAGGATTAACGCCTTCTTTTGTTTTCTTCTATCAGGTGCTTGTGGTTGCTAACCCAGCAAACACCAATGCACTCATCCTCAAAGAATTTGCACCTTCGATCCCAGAGAAGAACATCACATGTCTTACACGACTTGATCATAACAGAGCACTAGGCCAAATCTCTGAGAGACTAAATGTTTATGTTAGTGATGTTAAGAACGTCGTTATATGGGGGAATCATTCTTCAACTCAGTATCCTGACGTCAATCATGCAACTGTCAAAACCTGTAGCGGAGAGAAACCTGTACGAGAGCTTGTTGCTGATGATCAATGGTTACCTATCGCACACCTTTTTCTGTTCTGTAATCATCTTCTCTGTTAGGTTACACAATGATCCTTCATTTGCTGTGGCAGGTTAAACAATGAGTTCATCACCACCGTACAGCAGCGTGGAGCCGCCATTATCAAAGCACGAAAGCTATCTAGTGCATTGTCTGCTGCAAGTGCTGCTTGCGATCATGTTCGTGACTGGGTTCTTGGCACACCAAAGGTTTCATTTATTCACTCAAAACTCTCTCAAGCGATATTTCCTCACGAAACCTATAATAATACTAAACCATAAATGTTTAACAATCATATGCATAATCTTCTCAGGGAACTTGGGTTTCAATGGGAGTCTATTCAGACGGATCATATGGGATTCAACCTGGTCTCACCTACTCTTTTCCTGTTACTTGTGAGAAAGGAAACTGGTCCATTGTTCAGGGTAATTTGCTCCGATTGTTCGTCGATTCTTGTTCCAATCGGTTTAGCCCTCTTGCATACAGATAACACATTTTCACGAGAATCCATTGTAAAGTTGGAATTTGATATAAACTTTAGTTAAGCATCAGAGTTCTGATTTTGTTGCAGGTCTGAAGATTGACGAGTTTTCCAGGAAAAAGATGGATGCAACTGCAACTGAGCTCATGGAGGAGAAATCATTGGCCTATTCATGCTTGAATTGAGAATCGCCACTCTTTCTGGAAATAATGCTAAGGCTAGAGAATAAATAGATTGATCTTATGTTAATCTTAGACAATGCATCTCATGAGATGCCACTTTCATGTTGAAATTATAGTAACTTCCTTTACTTTACCATCAAGAAGTTGATTCATAAGATTATGAACATTCTTCAGTGAATCATGATAATAAAAAAGAAGGAATAAAAAGTACTTTATTATCATATAAAATGGATTGAAAGTTGGAACATTTTTAAGCAATCATTAAGAAACCTAATCAGTTCCACCAATATTCAATTTAGTTTTTGATTTTTTAGTTCAATTTACTTTAATAACTCTTATTATTAAAAAAATGATCGGTTTATTAACTAGTTAGCTAATTTTTATAAATTAATAAGTTATTATAAACTAAGATAAATAAATTATTTTTCAGTTAATAATTTCTTTTTTAATTAAACTTCAAATCCTTTAATTTTATTTAACTTTTAGTTAGTTTTATGACAGTCTAATATTGACTGAACCTTTTAAACCTTAAATCTCTTGTTTTACCGAATTAACTTTAAATTTTGTTTTTAAAACATTACTTTTAAGTTTAGAAAATGCTATAGACTCCATTTTGAGAATGACTTTAACAGAATTTAGCTTTAGATTGTTATTGGAACTTTTTAAAAAAATAAATTTACTCCGTTTAACTTCGGTCCGATTTAGAGTTGAAGCGTGATTTTTTTATTTTTTATATTAAATCAAATTTAATGAGAAAGAGGAAATGAAACCGATTGGCCATAATTAATCGTTACCACCTCATCTTGGAGGATGGAATTGACCCTCCCACGTTTTTCACTTTCCGGTACTATTGACACTACCAACTATCACCTACAAGCTCTTAATGAGCATCAACGGTGGTTTACTTTCTGCTTGGCTATTTCAGACGACATTTTGCGGTCTGAGTACTTGAAATTGGTATTACATGTACGCGTTTCTGGAAGTAGACAACTTTGGACCATGTTTCGACGAGGAGATATTTCAGAGTTTTGTTCTATGATGACTTCGTGCTCAAAAAATGAAGATCCTCAAAAGCTGGCGTCTCCATATGGGACCGTCTGGTTTTGGCTCTTTTACGCTTTCATGGAGTATGGAAGTGTCGACGGGGCTGACCTGTTAATACTTTAATATAAACACCGTTTAATAATTCCCCAGGTTATCCACAGTTCACACAATTTCTAGCACGGGAAGTGATGCATGCGTAGTGCTGTAATGTTCTAAACTGAAACTTTTGTTTATGATTAAATTGCAATAGACATTCCAAACTTTTATGCGCATCGAATCCACCCAGCGGAGGAATGGCATAACCGATCCTTTTCGGGTCGACAACTCTGACAGGAGTACCTCATTGGCTGGAGCAAAGTGGTTCCGGATTGGGTGAAATTAAACACTGACGGAGCATGTAAACGTTCCACTTTCTCGGTCACAGCATGAGGCCTTGTTCGGGATAGCTCGGGTACTTAATTAGGCAGTTTTGTTCAAAACATTGGCCGGCTCTCTTCGATTTCTGCTAAACTTTGGGACGTTCTCTCTGGACTGAACCTAGCGTGGGACCTGGGCTCTTGCAAGATCAAGCTAGAACTTGACTCTCAGCTATTGATGAGGATTCTGTCGGACTCTACCAAACGCAACACTTCTCACAATCCTCTCATCATGGGCATTAATGAATTGCTTAATCGCAACTGAGTCGTGATCTCCTATCATATTTACCGTGAAGGAAATCGATGTGCGAACTGGCTCACCAATTATGTTGTTAATTTTGACATAAGGGTTACTACGTTTGTATATACACCCTTAGGGTGCACCTCAATCCTCGTAGAAGATATTATTAAAATTAGCCTCCAACGTCTAATCATCTAATATGTATCATCTGTCCCATTAATTAAAAAAAACTTTTATAACTTTATTACGTCTAACTTCTTCTTTTTTTAAGGGAAAAAAAAGACATTTACTAAAGAAAAAGGGAAATAAAAAGACTAATAATTACAAAAAATGATGAGAAATTAACAGGACTACACAACCGCCATATGGTGTCTGTGTCCAAACAAAAAGCTGCAAACAGCAACTATTTTAAGGTATTCAATTATTATAATAAAGTTAAAGCTGTGTGATAAAATAAGTTTCTGACTAAAGAGAAGGCGTTCCGTACCTGAGAAGTCAACTTCCATCTCTGTGGCACCAGGCTGTCCTAGTACTACTTTCCACTCCTCTCTGCTTTTGGACCACCCAACTCCGTCTCTTTTATTTCAGTGAATCGGCATCTACTTAATCTCTTCAAAATAAAAGTTATTAGTGAATGTATTAATTTAAAAATAATTATATGTAAATTAATATATTAATTATTATCTTTTATTTTGATACATTTAGCCTCAATACATAATTTTTTGGACATGATTGAACATACTTAGACTAATAGAAAGGGTTAAAAATAAAATTTACAGGGATAAGGTAAATTGGTTTTCCTTTTCTTTTTAAGACATGTCCTTAGAAGTCATTTTATAAATAAACGGTTAATATTAAGCAGCTAATTTTACCAAACATCTCTAACAAACAGCTAATGCAATCCATTAGTCAAATCAGTTGATAGAATCAACTAACAGCTAATGCAATCAACCGATTGCCAAACAGGGCCATCAACTATTTGGTTTAAAGTATGCATAGGAACGGATCTTCATCTTCATCTTCTTTCTCTATTACCTCCGTTTCTTGTTTTATCTCTTTTCCATTACTATTCAACATGCCCTATCTATATGTTGAACAATTATTTTCTGAATTTTTTTAATGTAGATCAACATGACTAGCCCTCTATTCGCAAACGATGGCACAAACTAAAGCAGCTTTTGATACCTTAACAAACAACAAATAATATGATGGTTTTCTTATTTGCAATCTATTATGTTATCTATTGTTTGTACCTTCAATATAAGGTCTATGAAATTAAAACAAAGGAAGAAAAAATGATTGATTGAATGAGATGGATGTTTAGACTGACCATGGATTGTGATAATGCCTGCAGCATTAGTGAACTTCATATGAATAGAGCAACCTTTAGGATATTGTGTTATATGGTAAGAGATGTCGGGGGTTTAAATGACACTAGGAACATATCCATAGAAGAGGTTGTAGCAATGGTCATATATACCTTAGCTCACCATAAAAAAAGTAGGTCAATAAGCCTATTTTTTCTCTGTAGTAAAGAAACCGTGAGTAGGCAATTCCATCAAGTTCTTCATGCAATTACAAGATTGCATCATATTTTGCTCAAGAAGCTGGAGCCTATTACTTAAGATTGTCAAGATGAGAGATGGAAATTTTTTCAGGTCATTAAACATTATAATTAACCTATAACATTAATATCATAACTTTTATGTGTTAAATCACCTTTTAGTTTTAATTACTAGGGTTGCCTAGGAGCCTTAGATGAGAGACTAATTAAAGTTACACCTCCTAACGAAGATAAGCCCCAATATCACACAAGAAAAGGATGTATTTCAAAAAATGTTTTAGGTGTTTGTTGCCCAAATATGCAATTCATATATGTATTGCTTGGTTGGGAGGGCTCTGCACATGATGGTCATGTACTTTGAGATGTGATCTCAAGGCCTCATGGTCTACAAGTCCCTCGAGGTCAATTTCTATGACAATAACCAATTTTGTTTCTCTTTGAGTTATGCTACTAAATCATAACTTATTGTTTAACTATGAAGGATGTTATTACTTGGTTGGCTCTGGATATTGCAATACAAATGAATTTCTTGCTCCGTATGGAGGACAACGCTATCATTTCAAAGAATTCAGTGGCCATCGACCAGAGACAACAGAGGAATACTTTAATATGAAACATTCCAAAGTAAGGAATTTTATTGAGAGATGCTTTGGATTGTTGATAGGAAGATGGAAGATCCTTGCATCCCCTTCATTTTTCTCAATTGAAACCCAAGTTTGCATTATAATGACTTGTTCCCTTCTGCACAACTTGATTCGTAAGTTCATGATCTTTGATCCACATGAGTTAATCACTTAAGATGAAGAGAATAATGAGGAAGATGAGAGTGAAGAAGATGATGAAATGGAATATATTACACAAATTAGTCCAACTGATGAGTGGTTTACATTCAGGAATAATATGGCAACCAACATGTATGATATATGGATGAATAGATCCAATTATAATGATGTATATTGTTAATTTAAGATATGTTTATTTCATATGCTTATTAGATTGTTGAAATGTTTTGATTTCGATTAATGTACCTGAATGTTGAACATCTATGTTTGTTTACTATTAGTAATACATAACTTTAAGTTATTGGATTACTTTTGAAATGCACCTATATGAACATCTCTATTTGGTTGATTATGTGTTCGCGACTTATTGGATTACATATGCATGCCTTAAACTTTTTAGCAAAGTTATTTTTGTTATATGCTATTTCTTTGATAACTCTTACTTTGTCGTTCTTTTATTAGGAATGGCTATGGCTGCTCGTGGGAGGGGGAAAAATAAGCAGTATTGGACGGATGATAAGGTTGAAGCTTTGGTCGACATTTTGCAAGAGCTAGCTTATGATCCTTGATGGGAAGTAGACGGGGATTTAAGAATAATTACATGGTTGAAGTGCACAAGATGTTGCTGAGCAAGATTTCCAATTTTGATAAGGATGTCGATCTCCACATTGACTCTAAGATTAAATAGTTAAGAAACAAATACAATCAAATTTTTGAAATGTGTATGCAAAGTGGCTGTCAATGGGATGATGTTGAGCATAAGATCAATTGTGAGAAACAATAGTTTGATGAATGGTGCTTGGTAAGGATATCTAACTCAAAAGTTGATTGAACCCTTATTTTAGTAGTTTTTTTTTCATAAGTATGACATTTTCTTGTTATTACATTTTTAATCTTCTTCATCTTGTAATTATTTTTTCACAGAATCACAAGAATGC
Source organism: Erythroxylum pedicellare (assembly GCA_027563575.1). Taxonomy (NCBI): domain Eukaryota; kingdom Viridiplantae; phylum Streptophyta; class Magnoliopsida; order Malpighiales; family Erythroxylaceae; genus Erythroxylum; species Erythroxylum pedicellare. The sequence continues at coordinate 30,029,054 of JAOQMP010000009.1, read as the reverse complement.
AATTGGAATGTGGAACTTTAAATTCCCATTTTTGTAGAAACTGGACATGGTGTAGGGTAAAGATAGAGCGACAAGACTCAAAGTTGAGGATATAACTGAAGTAAGTGCTAAGGCTAATAGCCCAAAGAATACGACAGTGTGTTCTTCATCAGATAGTGAAGATGAACTTATTGTGATATCTGATACACAAGGATCCTTGCTATTCCTTCAAGTAGCCATGGAATAAAAAGGCGAAAAAACCTGTCACCAGTTCTTACAAGAAAAAAGGACCAGAAACACTTTAGAATATTATTAAGTCAAGGTTAGACAATTTCACTGTTAAGTTTGAGTCTATTTGCGAACAAATGACCTCACAATATGCAGCTGTTACAAATGTTTTGATTGCGGAGTCTAAACTGATTCCCTAACTAATGAGAAGGTGCAAGAGCTCATCAGTGAGCTTCTTAATATTGGCATATCTCAAATAAATGTTAGTAAGGCTGCTATGTTATTCGGTAATGATTTTACCAAAGTTTAGGTTTTATTCGCTTTGCCAAATCATTTAAAAAAGTCTTTTGTAATTGGATTCCTCTATCTATCTTCTAGTCTACGAATCATTCGAGGAAGCATATTAATATTTTGTAAGTATTATGAACTTATAATGCAATTGATGTTGCCTAGCTAGGTTATTTTGTGTTAGTTGGGTCTTTTGTAGTTGTGATGCAAACAATGTTTATAGTATAATCTGGTTATTTTGCATCAATTGAAGCCTTTTTGTTAAAGTATTGTATATACGACAGATATTTTACATAATTTGCATTGTTAGAGGAATGTAAATTGTATTAAACTATGTTACTTGATTTTATTATAGTAATGAAATGGTGGATATTATAGTTATGTCAATAAATTGTATAATATTTTTAATTATTAAACCATATTTTGAGGATATTATATAATTAATGATATGCTGATGTAAGAAAATATTAGAGTTTTTTTTCTTCTTCAAGAACTATTGGAAATGAAATATCGCAATATAGTTAATCTTAAACATTGAATAAAATATAATTAATTAAAATATATTAAAAATTTAATATAACATAAAATTTTAATTAATTTTTATTTTTCAAAATTTTTAATAAACTAATCATTATCAAACATAATAGTAATTATTCATTCGCTTTATCCAACTATTTTATTCATTATCATCTCATCTCGGAGGATGGAATTGACCCTCCAACGTTTTTTACTTTCCGGTACTACTGACACCACCAACTATCACCTACTGGCTCTTAATGGGCATCGTGGTTTACTTTCTGCTTGGCTATTTCAGGCAACATTTTGCAGTCTGAGTACTTGAAATTGGTATTACATGTACAAGTTTCTGGAGGTAGACAACTTTGGACCATGTTTCGACGCGGAGATATTCCAGAGTTTTGTTCTATGTTGGCTTCGTGCTCAAAAAATAAAGATCCTCAAAAGCCAAATGGGACCGTCTGGTTTTGGCTCTTTTACGCTTTCATGGAGTATGGAAGTTTCGACGTGGCTGACCTGTTAATACTTCAATATAAACACCGTTTAATAATTCCCCAGGGTATCCCAAGTTCACACAATTTCTAACATGGGAAGTAATGCATGTGTAGTGCTATAATGTTCTAAACTGAAACTTTTGTTTATGATTAAATTGCAATAGACATTCCAAACATTTATAATTTTAGTACGTCTAACTTCTTTTTATTGAAAGAAAAAAAAAAGAGACATTTACTAAAGAAAAAGGGAAATAAAAAGAATAATAATTACAAAAAATGATGAGAAATTAACAAGACTACACAACCGCCATATGGTCTCTGTGTCCAAACAAAAGGCTGCAAACAGCAACTATTTTAAGGTATTCAATTATTATAATAAAATGAAAGCTGTGTAATAAAATAAGTTTCTGACTAAAGAGAAGACTTTCTGTGCCTAACAAGTCAGCTTCCATCTCTGCGCCACCAGGCTGTTCTAGTACTACTCTCCACTCCTCTCTGCTTTTGGACCACCCGACTCCGCCTCTTCTATTTCAGTGAATCAGAATCAACTTACTCTCTTCAACGCGCTTCATCTCGGTCGCCGTATCTAAGCAGCACTTGCTCGCTTAAAGCCGTTTAAGTAGAAGGCTAATAGGCTATCTCTAGGCAACATACGCGATTCTCAGAAGAGACCAAACAGAACGGAACACCAAACAATACATCGTACATCGGAGATCCGATCATCTCCTCTGTTGTCTTTTCGTATTTGACCATTACGCCCCTTCCTTCTCATTACTTTCACATTGAGCCACTTCTATTGTTTCATAGGAAAAGGCATACCCTGCAATGTAATTTAATAAAATTTAAAGCTTTTCAAAAACAACTCTTCCAAATTTTTTAGTTTCCCCAAAAAAACTTCTCTTCTCATATTTAGTTAAAATATGAACATTTAAAATATTATTATGATAACTCAATTCCAAATAATTAAATTTAACTTAACTTAATAGTTTAAAATAATTATAATAATTTATTGATTTCAAACAAATTTAATTAATTATATTCAAATTTTAGAGTTTGATTAAATTTTTAAATAAACAAAATTTGATTACTCTATGTTTATGTTTATAATGTGTAGATTTTATCGTTATTTTTAGCCGAATTATAAAAGAAAATTTTTAAAATTTTAAAATATTATAAATTTTTAAAAAATTCTTATATTGTATGAAGATTTTATTCTTTTTATCCATTGTTTCATTATGATTAATGATAATATTTGCATAAATTTAAATTTTATAATCTCTTTTTTTAGATTGCATATCAAGTAAATAGTCTTTTAAAAGCAATTATTTATTAATTAATAATTTAAAAATAACTAAACTTTTATATATATATATATATATATGCTTTTTTTATAAAATTCAGTCTTTGCAATTTTATATCACTAATTTAATGTCATGTTAATTGTGTGTGTGTGTATCTGGTCTTGGGGTCATTTTCTTAGAAGGGCACCACAAAAGACGAAACGGTACCGTGTGGTGGAGAGCGGTTATAGAGTTAGCTGCTGGTAGCCTTCGCTAGCTGGCCTAGTATTACTAATTCCTAGTAAAATGAACTGGATAGGATTAGATATTTGATGGTAAGTAATCTAATCAGGTGATTTTTGTTTCGAATGGATAAATATATAATTTTATTTAACTATGATGTTAATTATTTCTAAATTAATTAGATTTTGAATTGAATTTTTTTTAAATTAAATTTTAAGATTTAATTCTATTCAATTTTTAATTATACATATAATAAATTGTAATTTTCGCTCTTCTTTATTTTCTCTAAACGCGTGTCACTTCTATTATCTTTCTTCTGTTTTTATTCTTTTTATCGTAAAATCTTTACTTTGTTTTTTCCATCTTTCTCAGTATTCCTCTTATACGACTAATGTCGTGTCGTGTTGTTTGGTGGCTGTTTACTAGTACGTTTTGTTTATTGGTGGCCTGGGGGTTAGAACCTTATTGGCTGCTAAGAAATGTAAGATCAATGCTGTTAATTATCTTCAGTCGAATCTTTGATCGTAGAGGATAACGATAAGTATGAATTGAAGAAGCCAGGGTGTTGAATGTTGAATCCTTAAGTTAGGTAGAATTAGGTAAAGTAAAGTTTTTGACCATTTAAAACCTGACCATACTTGAATTTAAGAGATATAAATTAAACTTAAATAAATTTCGAATATTGTTAAAGGAATAATTAAACTGACTCGATAATTATTATGATTATTTTTAATATTAATTTTTTGGAATTTTAGTGTACTAATCTATTTTAATGGATGCTATTTGAGTTTTCTCATTGATAAATATATATGTAGTTATGTACATATATTACATAAACAAATATATACATATATATATCGCAATTTAATTCAAACTCGAATAATTTTAAAAGAATTTTAAGGTGACAGTATAAATAATTATT
>JAOQMP010000009.1:29987341-29998073 GCA_027563575.1 Erythroxylum pedicellare | reverse complement strand
TAGGCCAACGAGAGTATACCTACAGCATAAGTGAAGGATAAAGATTGGGATCAGTTCACGTTTGCATTTATGTTTTTTCTACCTTGTATAAAATTGTATATTATGAAACTATTGTATAAATGATTTATGTTATAATGCAAAGGCTTTATGACTAAAGTATATTGTATTTGTGAAAGGGCCTAAATGGCTATTGATAACCTTATTGATTGTATTATGTTGATTGGAAATGTTTATGAAGGAAAGTGAACCAAAATTGGTTATAAATTTCCACATATTGTGTTTATGATTCAAAAAAAAATTATACTAATTTCTGAATGATTGAGTGCTTTAGCACGCTACCCTTACAGGGCGCAGACTCGAATATTACCCACTATGTCGAGTTCGGGTCCTTGCGAGAGTGGGGTGCTACAGTATGTGCCGAAAGTTATCCACAATATATTGATATGTTCACCGGGTAGTTCGTTCATGAAGGACTGGAACGCCCAGATACTTTGAAAGATTATGAGTTTGCTGAAAGCCCAGCATGTGGCTCAGAGAGCTGGCAGTCACCCTGGTAACATTCCGGGAAAAGAAACAACGAGTTTTTCAGCACTTACACTTTGCCCTAAAACAGAGCAAAAGCACTGCAAGATGCCTTTGAGAATGTGGACTTGATCCTCCATTGCTTCTAAAAAAAGCATAATGTCATCAGTAAAAAATAAATGGAAGAGCATAGGACCGCCCCTGTTAAGAGTGATAGGTCTCCATTGCCCCTGTTGCACTGCATTCTTGATTAATTGTCCTAACCGTTCCATACACAAGACAAAAATGTAAGGGGATAATGGGTCCCCTTGGCGAATACCACGAGAAGGGAGAAAAGCCTCCAACAGTTCAGCATTCCAATTGACTCGCATAGAGATTAAGGATATGCATTTCATAATGACCTATATTAAGTCTACCGGGAAACCAATGTCCTGGAGAGTATCCTGAATAAATTCCCAACGGAGTTTATCATAAGCTTTCTCTAAGTCAATCTTAATGGCTATATACCCTTTCTTGCCCTTTTTAACTCTCATGGAATGAATCACCTCCTGCACGATAATGATATTGTCCATTATTAATCTGTCAGTCATAAAGCTACATTGAGTAGAATCCACCAACCCATGAAGGAAAGGTTTCAAACGGTTCACCACGATTTTAGTTATGATCTTATACACCACTGAGCAAAGGCTAATCAGCCTAAACTGTCGGATAGAATGTGGGGAGGGATCTTTTGGAATCAAAGCTAAGATGGTTTGGTTGATACGCGAGTCGCAAACCTCATGTTGGAATACTCGGTACACAAAATCTACCACTGTTGGCCCCACTGTAGTCCATTGTCTCTGATAAAACAAGGCAATAAATCCATCAATACCAGGAGCTTTGTTTGGGTTCATTTCAAACAAGGCTAGCCTAACTTCCTCGGCAATTAGTGGTCTATTCAAAGTTTGGAGAGTTTCTTCCGATAGCCTCGGGAAAAGGCCCTAAATAGGGAGTGGTCGGTAATCAATCCCCTTTTTGGAATATAAGGTAAGGAAAAACTCTTTAGCTAGAGTAAGTAACTCCATATGAGAAGTAACCACATCACCTTGATCATTCTTCAAAGATCTCAATCGTAGCTTTCTTCTTTTTGTCATGGTAACATGGTGGTAAAATTTTGTATTTCAATCACAAAATGAGAGCCATTGGCATTGAGACTTTTAATGTCAGTAAAATTCGTCCTCACAAAGTGTTTGTTAGAATTCCTTGCATAGTCTTTCCTCTAATTCCACAAGAGAATCCAAGTCCCTATCCTCCTGTGCTCTTTGAATACCTGCCAGGCGAGCCAAGAGTCTGTTCTTTCTGTGAAAAATGTTCCCAAAAGTGTGCCTGTGCCATTCCATAAGTGTAACTACAAATTTGCTCAAAGAACCAGACCAGTCTGTTAGTTCTGGACTCCAAGATTCTTTCACAAGAATAAGTTGAGAATAAGTCGAGGCTGCGAATGGAGCACGAAACTGAACAATAACAGGTCGATGATCTGACCCTAAGTATAGGAGATGAGTCACATATGTATGAGGGTGCACTTCCTGCCAATTATTATTACACAAAAATTGGTCCACTCTAGCCACAACCGAGCCCCTTCTTTATGTAAAACGCGAGCCAGTAAATCCCAAATCATGCAATCCACACGTATGGACACAATCCCAGAATCCTTTACTAATAATCGAGTGTGACTTGGACCCCCCATGTTTTTCACAAGCCTCCAACTTTGCATTAAAATAACCTCCCAATAACCAAGCAACATCAATTTCACAGGCAATTTGCTTTAACAAGGACCACAAATAACTTTGAAAATGATATTGGGGCGCAGTATACATGGTTGTGAATTAAAAAGTTAAATCAAATAACTTGATCTTAGTGTGCACAAATTGTCTATGGGCTATTAAAATTATTAGATCTGTTTCCCTTGTCCACAACAGCCAAATTCCCCCAAAGAAGCCATCAGCGTCCTCTCTAAATAAGAAAGGTAATCCTAAACTGTGAATTACCCCCGTAGCTCTTTGCCCACTAATCCTAGGTTCAACTAAAACCACCATACATGGCTTATGAATCCTGAGCAAATTCTGTAAAATGGGCTTAAAGTGTTTACCCCCATCCCCTTGGCAATTCCAGATCAAAATTGACATAAGAAAATTAGGAACAAAAGAGAACAATCTCAAGAAGCAGTCGGACCCAAGTCGCCGACAATCTGGCCCCCTGAAGCATGAAGATCTTGCATTTGGAGAACCGCCTCCATCGGCATCTCTGAAGACAAAACTTTCTCGAGTCCATCCTCCCCATTAAGATGAGGGTTTGGGGGTTTTGGGGGAGTTTGGTCAAAGCAATGGTCTTGGAGAATCCCAGCGCCGCCCGAGGCCTCTTCCATCATTGTCACCACGTCACCGCACTCTATGTTAGTATCAGTACGAATGTCAAAAGAATCATTGTTAATGACCACCTGCTTATGGGAAGACAGCTTAACCCAGGAATGCAACCCTGCAGCATGGCTGGAATTGGGAAGAGGAGCTGCATCCATTGGTGTCGCAGTTCCTGCTAACTGATGAACTAGGGGAAGCCTGTGTCCTAGGTCGGGCTGGAGGATTGCTTTTCCTTTATCAACTGGCCCAGGGTGACTTAATGGTCTCGGCCCTGGTGAACCCATACCTGGTCTAACTCGATCCGCAAGTGCTTTCATCTTCTCCATTGGCATTCGGAGTCCAGAAGGGGTAGCTTTGAAAGGCCGATTAGTTGACTTATCAAGCACAGGTGCCAAAGTCTCCAATTCAGATAATGCCGAGAACCGAGACTCGCTTGCGTCCCTCGTCTTAGTTGCTGGTTTGGGAGTCTTACTTTGATTGTTCTCTCTAGGTGTTGCACGTCTGGTATTCCTTTGAACCTGTATTCATGGATCGTAAGCTTCTTTTGGCACATCCACCGATTGTGGATTAACCATGTCTAATGGCTGGGGGACTTCGCCCTCAGAGTTAATTGTTGTTGGGTTGGACAATTTAATAAGGCAAGCGGCGGAATTGTGACCCACGATGCCACAGGAGAAATATATTTTAGGGAGCCCTTCATATGTGATTTTAATTTCTTCCCCATCCAATTTAACTCTAGACCTCAAAGGAACACTTAAATCAACATTCACAACCACTCTTGCAAATTTACCTCGTTGAGAGTTTTGCGTGGCTTCATCAATCTTAATCGTCTGACCCACCAAATTACCCAGAGCAGACAATATAGCAAGCTGATACTTGGAAACTGGGAGCTTTGGAAAGCGTACCTATACTACCACCTGAGATGCCTTGCCCTGAGAAGGATGAAATTTAGGGTGCCAGCGTTGCACCGATAATGCATGGCCAAGGATGATCCACGACACTTTTGTTAACGCAGTCAAGAAATCCTCCTCTTCAACAAAATTAATCAGGAAGAAATCAAAGTCCAAATCTACTATTTTCATAAGGCCATTCAATTTCCACAAATATGAGGATGAACCCAGTTTCTCTTTTATAACCTTAAGTTCACATATTTGAGTCATAAAAATAATTTTTTTTGTAAAAAGACATGAATATCAGTTATTTTTTTGTAACCTTAAGGATACATGTTCAACTCACATAAATAACTTCTTTGTAAAAATACAAGAAAAAAATTGCATACATTAAATCTTTCTATAAACTTTCGCAAAATAAAAAGTCTTGTTTACTGGTTACGTTAAATATTGACTTTTTAGGAAATATAAGTAGCTTAAAAGAATTGCATGTCGTTTAAAGAAATTAAAAAAAAAGATCTAAAGTGGGAAAATATTAAGATAAAAAGGGGTAAAAAGATATAGGTTTTTATGACTAGAATAATTTTTTAGTTTAGTTTTTAACATTAAAAAAAATCTTTATAATTTTTAAATTTTATAAAAAAAATTATTAAAATTTTGTTAAAGGATAATGATAACACAAACCTACCATAAACATAAAATGTGACCAATTAAATGTTATTGATATAACAATCCAAATTAACTCTTAAATATAACTGAAATTAAATAAAAGTAAAAAAATTACTAATTTATTATAATTATTTTAAATTATTTATTTGAATAGTTACTGAAGAGTTTTATTTAGGTCATTTGAAATAAAACATCAATAAAAATAGAGATATACTAAAATAAAAAAGAGATTTAATCAATGGATATCAATAATTATAATTATAAAAAGTATAAAAAGTATTGATATAACAACCATTAAAACAAAAGGATGGGCATTAATTAGTCTCGTTAATTTTTATAAATATTATTTAAATCAAGTTTATACTTAATATTAAGTCATTAGATCGCAATTTTATATCGAATGAGGAGGGCTTTGACGGGGTAGAATGTAAATTAATACAGATTTTCAGGTTAAATGGGTGAACTCAAATGTTGAACATATACACTCTCCTCCCTTCGTTTTCGTTCAGTAACTTAAAACTCTTATGGATGGATTGATTACTTATTTCCGTTAAAGGTAAAACAGAGAGAATACGTAACATACCTAAAACAATGAAGCATGAGAGTACCCACACCAGCTGAACAGTTTAAAAATACTGTTCATACGATAAAAAGACGGAGTTAAACTCCACTGCCTTTAAAACAACAGATAAGAAGACAACATGTTCGTGCAGTTGCTGTCTCAACTTACTTTTCAGACAAAATGGTCCCCAGCTCCTAAGTTGGCTTTTTTTAAAAATTGGAATTTAAACTGATCCTTAAAAATTGAATCCGCTAAAAGCTTAATTAAATAAACTTAAAGCATTTATTTTAAATTAGAATATACTGAATTTAATACCTAAGAGGCCCACTACACATTGGGGACTGTGGCGGTAAGGGACCAGTCTCCGGATACCTTTCCCTCACTCGTGTCTCACACTGCACACGCACTTGTAAAAGGCTTTGGACTGATGATGAAACGTACCACTTCTTCTCTATTGGATAAATACTAAATTACCTATTATTTATATATAGCCCATTATCCCGAAACGACAGTTTTATTTGCAGGAAATGATAACGAGGAAAAGGGTGACCTTTATCATTGCTGAGTAGACATTGGAGACCGCGCACCTGACCTGAGTAATCCTAAAAGAGTTGACAATTTGGATGATAATGCTATGCACGTGTCAGAAGATGAGAAGCTGCACGTGTCCATCACTACTGTTTCTTGAATAATAACAAATTAGAAAACCTGATCGTTTGAGTATTTTTCATAAAGTCAAATATTATTAAAAAACCGATTTTTGTTGTGCTTGAAAAAGGTCTATCTTTTAGTAGAGAAGGTGGCAGTGTCTGTGGAGGTTTAGAGGTTGACAGATTGTCTGGTGTTGGAGGATCTGGTTCGAAAGGTTTTAATAATTTTACAAGGGTTTGTAAACCAAAAGAACCACTTAGACAATGATTTTGATTCAGACAATATAAAACAAGTCGAACCAAGGCATCGCTAGCATCGGATAAGATACAAACCATCGTGAGTGAGATCATACACCCACAAAGTTTTGACTTTCTTACAAAGAAGGATTGGATGGCGGATATTGGGCAAGAAGATTGCGTATTGAGTCAAGAAAGAATATCTTGGTTATCATTTTAAGTCGTTCCTGGAAGACAAAAAGAAGTTAGTAAATCATGCAGAATCTGCAACTGTTAGTTAATATATATGTTTTCTTGTGGAGACGCCATCATGCACCCAATATCGAAACTCGTCAAGAGCAAGGCGTCAACGGCCTGCCATATGCATTTGTCGTATAGACAGTCACTAACACCAGAAATTCCCCTGAGACCATGCTCAGATACAGCTTGATATTATCTCTCTTCCGATAACTAGGAACCAGTTTGTTATGGCTTACGCCTTGCTTATTTATTATATTCACTTCAGTATATGTATGTGTGTGTCCTCTGCGAAATATCCTTAACTCACGATCTATCTCTTCAAGGGCCATTTGTCGCGATCTATCTTGGAATGTTGCTTTACAACTGCATAATGCAGTGAATAAAATTATATGAATTGCCTTTAAATTCTTTATTAAAAAAATAGAGAAAATATTATGATTATCACCCCAAAAATTGATGTCGGTTTTGATCAATAACGGTATTTAATAGTAATTACAGTTAAATAAGGTTCGAATCACGAAACACGAAACCTGCTCTTTTAAAAATACAAGAAGGTTACATGTATCATTCATTATCCTTCGGATACGTTTACTTTTTTATAATTAAATAAGAATAATTAGGTCATATAAATAAAATTTTATGTATTTAACGATGATAATAATAATAAATGGAGATAATTAGGTCATATAATTATCACCTGTATTCTTGCCATAATAAACTGTATTCGAAACATCATTCTCAATCCACGAGTTTCGAAAGTTGATATAGTTGTATGGAATGCATGATTTTGCAATGTCAAGCAAAGCTTCTCACGATATATACAACTTATGACCATTATCCCTCGTTATTGAAATATAGGTTTGTTTGAACTATTCGAAGTTCGAAAGTACTAAACAAGTAAAGGAATAAGATAGGAAGAAATTTACTAAAGGAATTAATAAACAATACAGTCAATGTCTGAGTGGTCGTATCTAAACTACAAGGTGTTTTCATTAGCTATTAGCACATACGATACTTAACTATACGACTAGTTTATGCACAAAACTAACCAACCTTGTTCCAAGAACATGCGTTGATTATGCTCTTAGTATCTTATTTGCTATTATCAAAATATGCGGTTATTAACCAACATAGATTGAAACCATCGGTCAAACAAGAAAAACTGATGATATTTCACTATGTCCATATTCTTGTATTGCATGCTAAAGCATTGAAATGTTAGTTTGGAAATGAAGAAAAGTTCGCGAGTCATAATCGTATAATTATTATGGCAGGTTTCCTTCACGTTCAAATTATGATCACATGAAAAAGGCAGAAGAGAAGTAGACTGCACATGAAACTGGTAAGAGAAGCAAGAGTGTGTGTGAGTGAGTGATCGAGATTACACAGAGGAAATGAAATAGCAGAATGGATAAGAGCACGAAAATTAAGAAATCAGAAAGAGGAAATTGAAGTCAAGCGTTTGGTTTAGTTGTCAATTCAAGACAACCCCAGGAAGGAGGGGATTTGTTGGTTGTTTGTCATAAATGGCCAAAACAAATACAGTAGAAGAGAGCATATCAGTTCGTGTACTTTATATATATATATATATATGTATGTGTGTATGTTTCACACGTCTATAGGTGGGTCAACACAGTACAAGTCTGTGTGACAAATATCTAGGACTCATGATAAGAACGAATGGCCTAGAACCCTTAACAACTAAAACTCTTTCTTCCAGTCTATTGTATGTTCATTACTCAAGCTTTTGTAATTTTCTTATCCACGCAAAGATGGTTCTTTCTTTCTTTCTTTTTCGGTTGGGTCAAATTTCCTACCGTGAACAATAATAGAGGGCCTAGCGCCATTAAAAAGCCTTCAATGAATCTGCAAAAGCTTGCAGGGTTTAGCTACTATGAATTCTTTGGGCAAAAAGCATCCAGGTGCATTCAATTCTCCTTAAGAGACTCAACAAAGTAAAAGAGGAGGTGCAACTCCTCCCAAGACACAGTACAGCTCTACTACTACTATATGTGACAGGAACAAACCCTACACACAAGCTTTTCTGTTCTATATGTTAATCCTGATCATACAGCTACAACAATCCAAAATCACCTGTTAATTATGAATGATTTTCTTGCTTCTCCAACCATCTTTTTCATTTCATGTGTGTGTATCTTCTAAACAAAATTTTGAAACGAACTAGATTACTTAACTATGTCGCAACCATGCTCATGCACGAGAGCAAAATAATCCAATCTACATGAAAACTGGGGAGGTATTAGCAGAAATGAATTGAAGATTAAGGGATTGAAGCACTTGTGCCACTAAGAACATTGAGAAAGTCGCATTAGTTTATTAACATGGTAATATGGCACAGACAAAATTCATCTTCCATACCTCATAATTAAACACTTGGGGAACAACTCATGCTTTAACATTTCATTGCCAATATGAACACTAAGTGAAGTTTCTTTTGGTGGGCACCAACTTCCCATCGTCATCGTCATCGTCATCGTCATCACCTTCGAGTCTTTTTCTAACACATCACATCTTTGAGAAGCTTGTACCTTCGCGTAGTCGGTCTCGGAGAAGGCACGCCACTTGGGTTTTTTCCCTTCTCGCTACTGCTCTCTTCTCGATCATGTTGCTTGATTTTATCGCCTGAGTACTCGGATCGGCTCGTGACTCCACTATCTTGTCGAGCGATAGATTTCTTCGAAGATTGCCCGTGTCTAGCATTATTCCTCTCTTCGCTCTGACACCAATCACAGAGTTCAATCGGCTCCGAGAATTCGCTATAGTAGTTGCTGCAATACCTGCAAAGACCACAACATAGATTTACTCGATAAAACAAGATTTTCCTTTTTCTCTTGAGATTAGAGTTAAGGCGGTGGTTGAGGTTGCTGGTAGGTGAAAGAAAGCAAACTGTATGCATGATGAAACATAGTAAAGACAAATGATATGAAGGAACACAACACTTATGTATGATGATTGTGTTTCAGGTTTCACATGTGCCTGATGATGATTATAGAAAGATCCGAATAAACCCATACGAGTGTTGAAACCGGTTTCGACATTTGGTACAACGAAAGAGCTTGTCGGAGAAACCAACGTCGCCGCACATGCAACATACTGTTTGGAGATCCACCATTGATATGGTCAGAAGGAAACCCAATTTCACTCAACACAGAGACTATAGTATCAAGAGAAACCCCAAAACCAGCAATAACTCTTTTAAGCGTTTTAACATCTCTCTATATATATAGACGGGCTGAAACTTTGAATCGGCGTATAAACCTCATAGAAAATTTATTAATATATTTATATATATATATTTGGAAATATATATATGCAGGTAGACCACAGGTTGCTTGCAGTCGTTTTCAGTTAGGGGAGGGAGAAGGAGAGGGACAGAGGGATGTGAACCTTAAAATTTCCATGGGAAAATGACAGTTGTGTCCCAGGGACAACCTGCTGGGTTTTGTTTCTTTATTGTTGTTTATTTCCATTTTTGTCCTTTTTTGATTTCTTCCCTTTGCCGTATATAATTGGCAGTTACGATTTGTATAATCAACGCGCCGGATAACGCGCGTGATATGCACCGGCAGGATATGCATGAAAAATAAATAAATAAATTTTAAATATTAGTAAAATATAATTTAATATGACCGCAAATTTTTATTTTTAATCTAACCTTCTCACTAAATTTTATTTATAATGATATAAAGAGGCAAATTAATCATTAAAATCAAAAACTGGTATTTGATTGGACTGATGCGTAAAGGACAAAAAAGAGACTATTGATAAGCACGCTCTGTTCGGCGATTGGAATTGGTATTTTGGGGAGTTGCCAAGCGGTAAAACGGAGCTTAAATCAGTAAATCACAAAGTCGTGGAAGGAACTGTTAGTCAACTTGTACTGCGCCTGTAACAAACAGAGGTAAGACATGGTTGTAATTTAAATCAATTCGTGTGGGGATTTCTGGAAATTCAATGTCAATCTAACACTACTTGCTGTAATACCAAGTACAGTCCTTGCCCAAGATACCTTTAAACGAAGTCTACAGCATCATGATCAGAAGTAGAAAATGGGCCCACTCAAGCGCACTAGCGTGTTTCTCACCTCTAAAATCTCCGATACAGATCAGCGATCGGGACCGTTTGGACGGCAGAAAGAGTTATGGCGATGTAAAATTCTAAAGAATTATTTGATCCACTTGATCAAACGGTCGCCGCCTATTCTACGGAAGTGAATGATGAGGAGATAAGCATCATGTGGCCCATGCATCCCCCCCCCCCCACCAGCTTTTGGTTTAAGAATTCAGAGAGAACAAAACAGGACGATCTGTTACTGGGTCTAAATTTATTTTTTTTAAATATACTTTTTTTTTTAATTTTCCCAACTAAAAGTTCAATAATTAAATAATACGAGAATTAAAAAGGTTGCTCGAACTAGCTTTAGTGGGACTCGTGAGTTAAAGATCTTGATGCCATGTACCAGGAATTGTTTATTAACAATTTGTACAAGTGGAAGCAATAAATAATTATTATATAAATATATATTTGCGATTCTTAGAGCAAAGT
>JAOQMP010000009.1:29947198-29960556 GCA_027563575.1 Erythroxylum pedicellare | reverse complement strand
TTGACATAGCTATTGAAGAAAAGAAACCAGAATATGTAGAAGATAAGGATTGGAGTATCATAAATCGGTTGGCATGCGGGACAATTCGATCATGTTTGTCTAGAGAGCAGAAGTATGCTTTCAAAAATGAGACTTCTGCGCACAAACTCTGGAAGGCATTGGAGGACAAATTTCTGAAAAAAAGTGGTCAGAATAAGCTCCTTATGAAGAAAAGGCTGTTCCGATTTGATTACCGACCAGGTACTACTATGAATGAACACATCACTATGTTTAATCAGTTAGTAGCAGACCTGTTGAATTTGGATGTGAAATTTGAAGATGAAGACTTGGCTTTGATGTTGTTATCATCCCTTCCAGATGAATTTGAACACTTAGAAACTACTTTACTTCATGGGAAAGAAAATGCATCTTTAGATGTTGTGTGTTCTGCTTTGTATAGTCATGAATTGTGAAAGCAAGATAAAAAGAAAAGTAAAGCAGTTATAAAAGATGAAGCATTTGTGGCAAGAGGTCATCAGCAAAGCTAGTCGAAGGGGAGAAAAGGAAGGTCCAAATCAAAAAGCAGAGTTGCCAAAGATGAGTGTTCTTTCTGTCATAAGAAAGGGCACTAGAAGAAAGACTGTCCAAAGTTGAAGAAGAAAGGGAAGGCTCCGCAAGATGCAAATGCTGCAGAATGTAAAAGTGATGCAGAGTTAGATGTCTCCTTGGTGGTATCACCCTCAATATTTCATTCAGACAAGTGGATTCTGGATTCAGGTTGCACCTATCATACGTCTTCCATCTGGGAGTGGTTCTTTGATTTTGAAGAAATTGATAGTGGAGTTGTTTACATGGGTAATGACAATCCATGTAAAACAACTGGGATAGGTTCAATCAAGCTGAGGAATCATGATGAATCCACCAAAATTTTGAGGAATGTGCGATATATGCCAAAATTGAAAAAGAATCTCGTCTCTTCAGGGACCTTAGAATCAAAAGGCCTAGTTGTGATGATGCGAGATGGAATTCTTAAGGCAACTTCGGGAGCACTTGTGATGTTGAAAGGCATAAAGAAAAATAATCTATATTACTACTAAGGAATTACAGTTGTTCGGACAATAGCGACAGCAACTTCTAGTAGCAAGAAGGATGCAGAGGCTACAAAGTTATGGCATATGCATTTGGGAAATGCTGGTGAAAAATTAAAATAACCTTTTTGTTCGACATTGCCTTGGGGTTACTTCAAAAATTTAACTAATGATTGCATATAGCGCAACCTCGGGTCATTTTTTTTTAGGAATCAAAAGATGAAATTAATTTCCTAAGTAACTAAATGCATTACAACCTAAACTATAAAATGAGGTTTGATTCGAACAATTATCGTTAAAGTTTGCAACGAATCAAAATAAGCATTAAGGACTTGTTTTTGGTATTTTAAAATTGAAATGAGTATTATGAAATGACAATGAGTGAATTGAATAAGAAGACAAACACAAGTAATTAACAATGATAAACGCAATCCTCCAGTTCAATAACGCAGACAATCATCACTCAAACAGATATGGGAGTTAAGACAATTAAACCAAGAATTAAATCAAGTTTTTAATCTAACAACCGAATCACCTCGAATTGTTACAAAAATATTTTCCAAAATCCCAATCTACTAACTACCACCAGACTAGTAAAATAGAACTAAGGATATCAACACTAATGCTCGACTTTTACGCAATAATTAAGAAAACAAAATTAATGCCAGTAACAGATATAATGATCAAATAATTCAAGCCACCTTGAATAATCACCAATTTCGCTAAAATCTCAATACAAAGTCTTGACCCAAAACAAAGTAATGAAATTAAATCCAAAATTAGCACAATATCAATTGCTAAATAATAATCCAGCCACAGAATCTTCCAATTCAAAGATATAATCAATACGCAACTCTAAATAATTAAATAGTTATCCTAAGACCTAAGAATCGCTAATTAATTAAATGGATATAATATAAATACAGATTAAACTCTCCTATAAAAATCCAAGTTCCTGTCATTGCTAATGAACCAAAGGATTAGGATAAATTAGTCACTAAAATTTATTGAAAATGTCAACAATAAGCCAAGGTGGTCAGCTATGAAAGGTATGAGAATAATGGTCTGAATCTCTTGGTTTTCACTTCTGCGTCCTCCAACTTGCGCCTCTTACGTTGTCATTTTCTCCTTCTGATTTTGCTGTTTCTTCACGTACACACCTTCTCCCTCTCACGCAGGCCAACACATGCACCCACACAACAGGCAGCACAAACAGCACCACATGTCCACCCAACTGACCAACAACGTAGCCCCTCTCAAAGCCACGCAACAGCTCCTTCAACGACAACTACCACGCAACCCACACGTTATTTTTCCTCTCTAGTTGCCCAGCACCAGCACACACTTTCCTTCCACTTCTGCCACCTGTGTCTTCCTATATGTGATGTGACAATTTAAGTTTTGTTCACTCCAAAACCTTCTCAACATTGCTCTCCACAGATCACCAGACACGCACACACAGCCTCACTTCTGCGTTTTTCTCCCTTCACACACGCCTCCCAGCATGTGGCACACACTTGTGCCGCCCCCCTCTTGCGTTGCTTCTAGTGATTCCTTAAAGAAGTTGGTTTCTCAAAACCCTTTGCATCTTCACTTTTTCTGCTTCCAACTTCAACATTGTCGTTTCTTTCTCATGCTGTAAATGTCATTTTTTCTTTCTTCTTTCTCCAAACTGCTGTCATTTTGGTGTCCTCTTCAATGTCCCATTGTTGTCATTTCTTTCTATCATGCTTGTGTTTTGGACTGTTGTTTTTATGTTGGGTATTTCTTCTTTGGCTTTGTAGATTACTACTTCTTAATCTTTTTGAACATTAATTTCTCCAAGTATCCTACAATAAAAATTTCAAGTAAAGTAGCATTAATTGTCCAAAAATTAATTTATCACAGTTAAACCAAAATACGACAATTTTTCCCCTATAAACACAAATTAAATGTAAGGCACAATAATTCAAATAATATTCAAATAAAGCCATAAAGATCACTTTTAGTGACAAAAGCTCATCCAAAAGATATGAAAATATATTTGAATAAATGAGTTTGTCAAAAATCCTTGCAAATTCTTGCCAAGCAAGGATTATGAAAAGGTACGAAGACTTTTAAATTAGAATTTTGTGAGCATTGTGTTTTAGGAAAACAAAGAAGAGTGAAATTTGGCACTACCATCCATGACACTAAAGGTATTTTGGATTATGTGCACTCAGATATATAGGGACCTGCTAAGACTCTATCTCTTGGAGGTAGGCATTATTTTGTCACTTTTGTTGATGATTTTTTCAGAAGAGTATGGGTGTTTACTATGGTTCCGACCCAAGAACCTCCACAGCAATCAGAGTCAATTGCCGCTAGAAGGACGAGACGGAAAATTAAAAAACCTGCTCGTTTTATTGACATGGCAGCTTATGCACTTCCAGTAAACTTGACTTGAATTTAAGTCAATTAAATTGGAGTTAATAATCTAAAATATTTAGATAAAAATATTAATTTAAATAAGAATTGATTAAATTATTGTATATTTATATTAATTAGTTTATATATATTATTTATATGGTATGTTTTATCATTATTTTTAATTAAAATATAAAATAAAATCACAAAAAATAAAAAATAAAAAATAAAAATACTTTAATTATATGTAATCATCGTATCTTTTATCCCTGAAATAAATGAGTTCAAGAAAGAGAAAGATGTGGGTAGAGAGAGAGGAGGGAAGAAAGCGACGGTGTCCAGCTGGAGCCAGTTGTCTGGATATACTTACGTCAAGCGGTAAACGAACGTAACGGCGCAACCCCTCCGTTTCCCTTATTTCTTTCCTTTTTTAGTTGCTTCCGTTACGACTTACGAGTTTTCGTTTCCTTTCTTTTCGAAGCCCGTAGAGTCGCAGACGGCGTAAAATTATGCAAAGTGAAAAAAAGAGGAGTTCGGTCTGGTCCCCGCACACTCCGGTGAATGCCACGTGTTCTCCTTCTTTAACTTTAATCCGAGTGCTTGACGTAATTAGTGTTCTGGGCAAGCTTTTCGTCTTTCGTTTCGTGCGATCATATTGTGTAATAAACTGTTTTGCCGACATCTTTTGAAGTATACGTAATTACATATGGATTAGACTATAATTATCACCTAATCATATAATTCAAACGCAGTCTTTTTTTAATTTTAAAAAAAATTAATTTTGTACAGTAATTTTACCGGTTATTCTCTTTTTAAATAAAATTATATAATTAAAATATTATTCTATTCATAAATATGAATTTAAAAATAATTACATGGATATAAAATAAATTCACATGGTGGTCTAGGACTAGAGTGAGAGAAATGTATCTTTTAACTGCATGCTCGCTCACTTACACACTCCCTGCACGTTCCTCTGCTCCCTACCTCGCTTTCTATCTATCTCTTCCACCACCTGCCATTAATATTATATCAGACTCCTTCTTCTCTTCAACCCCATTTTGTCTCTCTATAACTCTATCTTCGCGGTTCAGTGCACAGAGACAGAGCTAAGAACAAATGGACGTGTGTGATTACTCCACCACTGATTGCTTCCCAATTGATGACCTCCTTGACTTCTCCAACGACGACGGTCTATCCTCCTCCTCCTCCTCCGACCACCACCACCACCATCACCACAAGCTACCTCCGGCGGACATTCCCTCCATTCACAACTTCCCCTCCATCAATCCCCTTATCTCCACTGCTAACTTCACCGACCACCTTTGCGTTCCTGTATGTCTCACAGTGAGTTATGTTCTTCGTTCGTTTTGTGAATTTTGTTTATGTTTTATGAAACAGTTTTTTTTTTCGGGGGTTTGGTTTGTTTTTGTAGAGTGATGACGTGGCGGAGCTGGAGTGGCTGTCGCAATTTGTAGATGACTCCTTCAACGACTTCCCTCCAAATCCACTCGGCGCCGCCACCAACGTCCGCTCCGACTCGTCGTTCGCTTCGGGAACTCGAAGCAAACGCTCGGCAACAACCGACGCTGCCGCTGCTACGTGGGCGAAGTCCAAACCGAAGAAGGAAACGAAGCGAGCTCAGTCGCCTACGGCGGAGGGAGGAGTGCGCCGGTGCACGCACTGCGCTTCCGAGAAGACTCCACAGTGGCGGACGGGCCCACAGGGGCCCAAAACCCTATGCAACGCTTGCGGTGTAAGGTTCAAGTCGGGTCGGCTGGTGCCCGAATACCGACCTGCTGCGAGCCCGACGTTTGTGCTGACTCAGCACTCCAACTCGCACCGAAAGGTGATGGAGCTCCGGAGACAGAAGGAAATGTTGAGGCAGCAACGGCAAGAAGAATCACAACGCGTTTACCACCATCAAAATTTCCACGTTTGCTGACCTGTCGTGATGTCAAGCGTTTGATTTGATATGTCAACGGTGTGTTGCAAAGGGAAGCACTCATCTAGATTTTTACCATTGGTTCTTAATTTGTTTGCTCGTTTTGAAAGGGAAGGTGGTAAAAGTTAAAAAGAAGAGGAAAATAGATAAAAAGAATTTTAACTGCTGGTTATTAAAAAATTCTTCTTCTTCTTTGTCCGCTTTTAAAGCTTCAACTACCAGTGACGTCCCCTATTCAGTTCTTATGTTCTCTTCTGAGCTCATTTCAATGTTGAAAGAGAGAGGTCGTCTTAGGAAGTAAAATTCATGAAACGAGAGTGACGTTCCACGGTAAAAGCACTGCCAATTTCGCAAACACCAGTCAAATATGGATCTAAGCATAGAAAGTTACATGCCAGTTGACCTTCAAGCCCGCTTTATGATGTATGCTCAAGCAACAGATCGGGCTTGAGACCTATAACGCTTGGCCCAAGCCCGAATTGTTTTAAAAAGTTCCCAGTCATTAGACAAATATGGATCTAGTCAGAGAAAGTTACGGGCCGATAGCCCATCAAGCATACTTTATTCACAGAGGCAATGATCATACATGAGCAACAGGCCAGGGTTGGGCCTTGTAAGGCTCAACTAAAGCCTGAATTGTTTTAAAAAGTTCAAGTCTGATCAAAAGCTTGGATCTGAACCCAATCAGGCTGTCTGGGCCTCTGACTTAGGCTGGAACCCAAAATCTGTCGGGCTTCAGGATTTTCTGGATTTCAGGACTGGTCTCCTAAAACCGGATGAAGTCGAGAGGCAAAATTTCGAGCCTGAATTATATGTAGAGTTGAATGCCAATAAACAATTCCCAACTAATGATGATCCAATGGTATAAACTAGCAGAGTATGGAAAATGAGAACTGAACAATAGGACAATCTGGAGTTGTTTCTAAATGCAAAAATTCTAAACTGGGAACTTCAAGACCAGAAGCCTTCATTCTCTTGCATGTTGTATGTGGAACTGTAAGCAACTAGCATTCTCAGACAGAGATCCCATAGTTGCTGATTTTGTTAACTTCCTTGATTAAAGCGTTCTTTTCTTGCTTTGCCTCAGAAGCAAGGTTTGAAACCTGCCAGCCAAATCATATCGCACCAGCATGGAAAAAGTGCTCATTAGAATGGCACTAAACAGTCTAAACTCTATAAATTTAAGAACTTCATGAAGAAAGGAGATGATTGTGAAGATTTAACATAATTCATAGAACTCCAGTTTCAATTTCGAGAAATAAATTGATACTATGAAGCTCAAAAGACAGACGCAAAAATCTTGAGACTTAGAACACATACTTGTGTGCGGAATCTAGATGCTTCTCTGCTGGGAAGTTCCCTAAGTACATCCTTTAAACCTGTCACAATAGAAAAAAAAAATAAAAACTTTTGGGAGATATGTCTACCTGTTGAAGACAAAAATACGCCATCATCCAAAATCATACTCTTATTTTTGGTGAATATCCAACTCCAATATTGATTGTTGTTCCATTTAGCAAGCATAAGTTGTTCGATATGACAAAAATATGAAAGTTAAAGGATCTATACCTGCTGCTTGTCTTTCAATCTTATAAGCTGATCGGATTACACCTTGGATCTGCTTCCCAGCTTGTCTGTGAAGGCAAAAGAGGGAAAAAGTTTGAAAACTAAAAATCAGCCCAACAGTACGTAATAGACATTAAAATATCCACTGTTCCAAGACAAACCTGAGTTTTGTCCTTCCACGAATCAACTCTTCTTCTGCTGCAGACGCCCTCCTCTGGAAAAGCAACGTAGCATATTAATGATTGCATCCAAAGAAATGCTTGGTTAAAATAAAAGAACAAATACTCTGATGTAAGGACAGACTTGCTACTTTTCTTATAGTAGATTGCACTGAAAATAAAAAGAGGTCGTAGACAAGATGAAAAACTTTCTTAGGAACATGTCAATAACAAAACAAAAAAGAGGGAAGACTACCTCCAGTTTCTCACTTTCAACCTTCAAGAAGCTGATTGACTGTCGCAATTCCTTCACTTTAGCATCAGCTTGAGAAAGCATAGACTGCAGAAGCAAACAATGTTCAAAAGTGATTAATTCCAAAGATGCATGCATGATGAATCCATAGTGATTGCTTAAAACTTTAACAAGGATATTTTATCTAGTTATAATCACCAAACATCATTGATTACATCCAACATCTGGATCAAACTCTTTTGCAGATACATTCCTGAAACAAATTGCAAAATAAGCACCTGAAATACCCATCACTTAAAGGCATTTGAAACTGTATTAGCACCACAAGGTGCAATTAGTGTGTAAAATATAACAAGATCCTAAAATGGTTTGTTCTTAAATCCCTGTCATAGACATTTAATTATTTCTGATGACCAATTCATTCATGATTAGTAGAAGAAGAGAGTATCAATGTATACCTCTTCGCTTAAAAAAAGCCGCTTTGTACTGTAATACAGAAAACGCCTTGGCCCTGCATTTCAAGTAAAAACTGTTACTGTCTCTTATTTTTTAGCTATTAGAGAATAATCAACATATTCATATGAGTCTTGAGACATTCAAATGCCAGACAGGTTAACTTGCATTTTCCTGAAATAGCAAAGCGAAAGAACTTCTTATCAACTAGCATTCGTAATATCTATGAACATACTCTTAAGAGCAACAAGTCCCAATCCAATGCCAATCCCGCTTGTAGTTAATGGATGTGATGCTGCAATGTTAACACCATCTGCATCAAAAAGGTCCGAAAGCTAAGAATTGCATCACAGTTAAATCCAGAAGAAAGTTAAATGACCTAAAAGTTAAACCTTTAATATTCCCAAACAACATGCCCTCGTAAACACCAAACTGAGCTTTAACTTCTTCCAGAGAAGCCTGAATGCATCAATCATAGCAATTTCAACATCAATGGAGCAGACAACGCGTGAAAATTTTGAATATGAATTGAAAATCACAACTTACGAGTGTTTGCTGCAAGTGAGCGGAAGCAGTGGACCGTATTTCAGATAAGCGAGATCTGAAGGCTTTAGTGGCGGCATCGATTGTCTCTTCAATTGTCTTTTGGTAGACGAGAGCTTGTTCAACTGCATCGTCGATCCAGGGAGTGAATTCTTCTAGGGTTTTTGACTTTGTTGTCGAAGCTACGTCGCCGATTGGCGACGGTGGGCTTCGCTTCTCCTCTGGTGGTGATTCTGATGCCGTCGCCATTCAAAGCGTCGATTTTCTAACTCCTGGAGGTTCAACCGAGCATTTTGTTTGTTGATTTATTCCGGACCTCTAAAACCCGAACCGGGTTAATCGGGTTCTTTTCATTCCATCAAAGTTACCCATCTCATTTGTTGCAAAATTTACCGCGGTAATTTATTTATTTATTCCCCTATCATCTTTTCTATTTATTACGAAGAAGACTTCCTACAAATCACACTTCAATGTATTACTTTACATTATTTTAACCACTAGAAGTAGGGGCTAATTTTTACTTTAAATTTAAATTATAATTAATTTGTAATATTAATAATATTTAGTTTATTGTAAATGTTCTTTATAATTAAATTAATTTTAAAAAATGTTAATTTATATTTTTAGTTTAAAAAAAATAGTTAGACTATTATAGGTCAGCTCATTATTACTCTTGTAAATAATTATAATTTTTTAAAAATAATAATTATGAGTTCAATAATATAAAAATTCATACAAGTTTTTTCTATAGTAACTATATATATCATCACATTCTGTCCAAAGTTTCGCATGAAGCGGAGTTTGGGGAGGTCTGATAATACGCAACTTTACCCTTATATAATAGAGAGATTGTTTATAATAAATTCACATGTAAATACGTCAATAAAAAAGTTACGTAGGTTAAAAAGTAAATATATAAAAAGTAAATAAAAATTCATACTAATAGATATATATATACACTGAACAAACATTTTGAATTTAAACTGTAACATTTATTTTTTTAGCTTACAAGAGAAAAAAAAGAACAAACAAATTGTGTATTTCTATTGAGCAGCTCGTGGATGCCTAGTGGAAGTGCCTGGAGGATAAGGATGCCCGCTCGTAAAAAAGCCGCAAGGTTCGCCAGGCTATAAGTGCACTGATTCCCTTTGCGAAAGACATATTGGACTTGTACCTCCCAATCTCGGTGTAAATGCCCCAGATGCTTGTCACAAAAAAATTTTCCTCGGTCAGAACAAAATGGGAGGAAGAGAGAATGTTAATAACATTGAGAGAGTCCATTTCGACAACAACTCGTCGATATCTTAAATCTCAGGGCAATGTAAGTCATGAGAAAACATCCAAAAGTTTTGCAGAGAGAGGCGAACCCATTCTGTTAAGTTGTTGAAAGCCCCCACATCAATTTCCGCGGCAATCTCTAATTAAACCTCCTGTGGATGCCTCAGTGGACCCTCGTTTTACTGCTCCATCATAATTTACTTTAACCCAACCCTCTAATGGTTTAGTCCATCTCACTAAACTACTCACGGGCATGTCCTGAGTCGGGAACACGTAACTCTCCATAGCTCTTGCTCGTGCTATCCAACTGACGTAATCCATAATGATTCTGTTACCTTATGCTGACCATTCAAAACGAGACTCGAAAACGTTGTTGTTCCGTTATTTCCAGAGGAACTAACAGGTTACCTCATAGATTGTGGCCCAAGCTATCTGCTATACTTGAGAATGTCTCGTGAGGTTTGACACTAGCTACGTCCCCTCGTTTTGCTAAAAAAATCCCAGATCGACCACTTCCAAGGGGAAGTATCGCCAGATTGCTTTCACTCTTGGGTAGTCCCTCATTACATGTATAGTGGACTCTGCTTGCCCGCAAAATTGACACCCGCTATCTAGGACAATCTCACGGGCCACGTGTTGTTGGTTGGTTAGGAGTTTGCGTTTAGCTACCAGTCATAGAAATGACCTAATTTGCTACGACTCTGCCAATTTCCAAATAGCCTCCCAAAGTATGTAATTGATATCCATGGATCGTCCTTTAATTAAGTCATAAGTTGTCGTCACTGTGAACTCCCATAGTTTGTTGGTCCTCATATCAACCTGTCGGCCCCTACATTCTCGACATGGTGGCAGGAGGTCGCTAGCTCCATACAAACCATAGATGGGAGACACTGTTGGAATTCATGCCATCGTCAGGCGCCCTCTTTATTAGTAAAGTCGATGACTTCAGCGTAAAGGAAGCTGTCAGGAACTGGAGAGGTGGTTACCCGAATTAGTGGTTCCCATCTTTCCACCTAGTTGTCTAGCTAAAATAAAATATGCCGGCCGTTCTCGAGATTCCTTTTAAGACCTTGACGAATAAATTGTCAGGATGCGGATATCTCCCTCTAAGTGATCGAAGCTCCTGACCTAGCGAGCGTACGGAGGATATGACTATCATCGAATCGATATTTGGTGCGAAGTATCTAAATCCACAGAGCATTGGACTTAATAATCAGGTCCTAACATAGCTTGAAAACGTAACATTTCTTTTTTTTGATTACCCATGAGGTGTTTTAGAAGGGTTCCAATTATAGAAAAATATCTTTAAGTTATTCATATTCAAACTAATTCTCGCTCGAATCAGATAGGTCCAGGAGAGCCTCTTATCAACTCCCTCACATCTTAGAGAGTTCCGTAGCATTTCTTATTAAACTAAATAAATTTAAACCTGAAATAACCGACATATACAATAGAAAATGACCGCGGATAATTTAACCCGTAACTTTCACGCAACATCTGTTTTGCTCTAAGATAAGCATTTCTTGATTTTGACTATCGTCCTCCATCGGCGACTCGAGTGTTCGCAAATTCCCAAATCTCACTTCCCCCAGACAACACTGCTTTCCCGAAGAACCCTAGGCTGTCAGCTTCTCTCATCATGGTGATTAATTTATCGTCGACGCTCCCGGGTCAGATTCGGTTCTTGATTCAGAGCTTGAACGAAGCCAACTCTGATTCCATTTTCCGAGAGCTCTGCGAGGTTCTTCTAGATTTCATTTTCTTTTTCTTCAATTGGTGCATTGATCGTCGACTCGCTAGAACCCTAAATTTGTCAGACATTTACTTTAGTTTTGGTTTAAACGTGGATTATTTTCTTGTTATTCTGGGTTTAAAAAAATTGGGTTAGGTGGAAGATGATATTCTTTTTTTTTTATTTTCGTGATTTTACTCTTTATTTAGTTCGTTTTGGTTTGGGCGTGTTATTGAGGGAAACAGAACGTGTGATAGAGAAACTGAACTCATGCGTTTACTCTATAAATTCTTATCATTTGCAAAAATTAGTCAGTTCCATAATTCTCTAAGTTAGCGTTTTAGTGGGTCTGTTTAAGGTTTTGTTGGTCTTACTGATTGAGTAGTTGTGTTAATTTTGTCAGTTTATTGATCATGGAATTGAGGGCAGCGTTCTCATTCTTCAAGCTTGCTTGGAAAGTCTACTTTCCGCAAAGTCAGACGTTAAACACATGCAAGTGGAGCTGGTTCTCTTGTCAATTTTCAAGTATCTGCTGGAAAAACCAAATTTCGGCACAGTGTTTTCACAGTCACTGAGATTCTTGGAGATCAACGAAGAGTTCCTAGAAAAATTGTCAAATGTTTTGCGGTTATCGTTGCTTGAAAAAATTGGCATTGGTCTTGCCCTATCAGATTCTGAGAACATTGAAACCCGGATGTGCGGTGAGCAGTTTTAGTTTTAATGTGATACGCTTTTTTGTGTGATGTTATCTTTCTTGGTTTATGTTTTCTAATCCCTTCTTCAAGCTTTTTTGCTGCTTCGCAGGGAAGAGATTTTGCATGGCTCATGTGGAGGAATTGTGCACCAATCCTGTTTCAGAAAAATCTGCAGAGCAAATTCAGGGCATTGTTTTGTTCCTCCAGCAGTCCGCGGCCTTGTCCCATTATGTGGACCGGTTTATGCAGATGGTATCCCTAATTCATTCAGAAGATGTTATCCCATTTGTTTTGACTCCACTACTGCCTGATGAATTGCATCAGACAAACTTTTTGAGGTCCTTTCTTGTGCTCCTTGAAGTTATCTTTCATTTGTCAGCCTTTGGCAAATTTTTTATATACACGACATACCTGGAATATGTTTTTTAATAGCTTTCCGTGGTGCAGGAACATGGATCATTTCCATGAAACCAAAGAAAGTGAATTTGATGAACTTTTAGCAGATATACAGAAGGAGATGAGCATGGGAGATGTTGTCAAAGAATTAGGCTATGGATGCACATTTGATGCTGCTCATTGCAAAGAGATTCTGTCTCTTTTTCAACCTCTAACTGAGATTACGATCTCCAAGATACTTGTAACAATTGCCCGAAGTCATTCTGGTCTTGAGGACAATCATGGCACTTTTTCTTCATTACTTTTGGCTCTTGGTTGTAGCGTTTCGACTGATATTCCATTGTTAAGCTCCTGGAACATTGAGATTCTCGTAAAAACAATCAAGGAGCTTGTGAGTCTTTCTCTTGTTACTTTTTTTATACACATTTATTATGGAATTCCAGGGTTGTGAAGGTTGTGCTCTTCTGTAGGCTCCTTCTGCCAACTGGGTACAAGTCATTGAGAACTTGGATCATGAGGGATTCTACATTCCTAATGAAGACGTGTTTCACTTTTTCATGTCTGTATACAAATGTGCATGCCAGGTATAAAATTTTTATGGTTCAAAATTACAATCTGCTGGATATGTTTCTAGTGTTGGGTTTATGTTTAAAATGTTTTCTCCCTTCTGTGATTTTTAATTTTAACTAAACTTGTGTAGGATCCGTTCCCTCTCCATGCTATCTGTGGGAATGTGTGGAAGAATATTGAGGGGCAATTATCCTTTCTTAAGCATGCTGTATCAGCACCACCTGAATTGTTTACTTTTGCATATTCTGGAAGGCAGCTGGTATGCACCTCTTTTTCCTTTCTCATTTTATTCTTTGGTTGTAACTAGTTGGCTTCTC
>JAOQMP010000009.1:29932865-29947098 GCA_027563575.1 Erythroxylum pedicellare | reverse complement strand
TTGGTTGTAACTAGTTGGCTTCTCATAACTACTATTTTATATTCTTCTATGTATTCTATGCATCTTTTCCAAGGTTTATGTCTTTTTGTTGTGAGCCTACTCCTGGACAATTAGATTGGCCATGCACCTCTTTTTCTTTTCTCATCTTATTCTTTCGTTGTAACTAGTTGGCTTCTCATAACTTCCATTTTCTATTCTTTTATGTATTCTATGCATCTTTTCGAAGGTTTATGTCTGTTTGTTGTGAGCCTACTCCTGCTATTATATAACAATTGGATTGGCTATCCCCCTTTACA
The DNA here is from genome assembly GCA_027563575.1 of Erythroxylum pedicellare. Lineage (NCBI taxonomy): Eukaryota > Viridiplantae > Streptophyta > Magnoliopsida > Malpighiales > Erythroxylaceae > Erythroxylum > Erythroxylum pedicellare. The sequence continues at coordinate 29,946,802 of JAOQMP010000009.1, read as the reverse complement.
AGGGCTTTTCTTGATCTTGTTCACATAGTTCGGGTTGAGCTTTTCATTTCAGGAGTATCTACTTAGCTATGAATCTATATGTTACTAGATTTCAACATTTGTTTCAGGCATATGTTGATGCCCTTCATGGGCATAAGCTTCAAGTAGGACAGACAAATCATGCGTGGTTGTGTCTTGACCTTTTGGATGTGCTTTGTCAACTGGCTGAAAGGGGTTATGCTACCTCAGTTCAATCCCTGCTGGATTATCCTCTTAGACACTGTCCGGAAATCTTGCTTCTTGGGCTATCACATGTCAATGTACTTTTTTTCATCAGCAGTTGGAGAATTCGTATATTTTTATATTCCATGCTTTTTAGGTGATAATTTTGATCCTCACTTTGCAGACTGCCTACAATCTTCTTCAAAACAAAGTGTGTTCAACAGTTTTCCCTGTGCTAGTTCGAAGTACTTCTGGTAGCAGCATGATCCTTTACCTCTGGCGTGTGAATCCTAATTTGGTTTTACGTGGATTTGTTGATACATACAACACTGATCCAGACAACTTGATCATAATACTGGATTTATGTGAAGAACTAAAGGTATGTCAAACATCTATTGTAGAACAATTTGATGCTCTACTATTGATGTGGCACTGGTGCAATTCCATCTTTTAACTGTCCTCTGTATTTATTGAAACTTTGTTGCATTACTAAACTAATTCTGGGCCTTTAAACTCTCTGGCTTCTTTGTTCATTGAAATTTCCAATGTATTGAATCTATGTGTATCTTGTTGATCTTGCAGATTTTTCTGTCAGTGCTGGATGCAATTCCTTGTCTTTTTGCAATCAGGCTGGCTGCCATTGCTTCACGAAAAAATGTTTTAGACCTTGATAAGTGGCTGACTAATAATCTAATTACATACAAGGATTATTTCTTTGAGGTACGTGTTAGTTGTTCTTTCTTCCACCTTGTTTGTGTGGGGTCTAATAACTTCAAAATTCAAAATCTTAAGCTTTTATTAGACCTGTTTTAATATCGTGGTTCAGATTCTAAGATTTTATTAGACCTGTGCTTTTAAGATCTTACTAGACTTGTGTTTAAAGTTCCCTTGATGACATCTGTACAATATTTCAGGAGTGTCTCAAGTTTTTAAAGGAAATCCAACATGCAGGATCGCGAGATTTTTCTGGCAAAACTTTTCATCAAGCGGGTGCCATTGCGGAGCTTTACTCTGAGTGTAGCTCTACGTTCTTCAAGGTTCTTTTTTGTTTTCCTGACACTTAGTTCTTTTACCATTCCTCACTGCATTCAGTGTGTGAACCGTGAGGTGCTCTTGTTCTATATTTTCATCAGGTCCTTGGTGATCACACTGGCTTAATTATTTCTACTGAGCTTTCTGAGGAACTGGAGAGACTGCATCTGACAATTACGGGTGCCAATCCAAGGATGCAAAATGGTGGTTCGGATGATTCATCTGCCCCTGATGGACATTCAGATGATGTTGAGGCAGAAGCAAACTCTTATTTTCATCAAATGTTTTCGGGCCAGTTGCCTATTGAATCAATGGTTCAGATGCTTGCTCGGTTTAAGGAATCATCCGTAAAGAGGTATGGTTGTATTTTTTAAACCTGTAGTTCTTCACTGTGTTCTGAGATTATTAAGACAGGACTAAAGCCTCTCGGAGCATTGTTTTCACATATTACTAAGCTAATGACCTGGGGTTCTAGTTTTTATTTTCTCTATGTTAGTTGGGATTCTAGGATGCTTCAGAGATTATGTCACCCTTTTCTGGCCATCTTTTGTCTGTGTGTACTACTAATAGTTAACGATATGTTGAAATGAATGGCAGGGAACATGCAATATTTGAGTGCATGATAGGCAATTTATTTGAGGAATACCGGTTCTTCCCAAAGTATCCAGAACGGCAACTTAAAATAGCTGCCATTCTATTTGGTGAGTTCCAATTCTGGTACTGGGCTACAATCCTGTTTTCTGGTAAAAATGATGATCTTAACTTTTGGCTGAATAATGTGGAACTATCAAAGGCCTTCTGGCTGTGATTGGGAATAGATAAATAATACTGGCATTTGCTTATTTAGAACATGATTTTGTGGAATATATTGTTTTGCGAACAGGTTTTTAACTCTAGCAGGTTTATGTTGTTGTCATTGTCAACTATTTCAGGTTCTGTTATCAAGCACCAGCTTGTTACCCATCTTACTCTTGGGATTGCCTTACGTGGTGTTTTGGATGCCCTTCGCAAACCTCCAGATTCCAAAGTCTGTATTGTCTATTATTGAGTGACTTTCCCTGTTTTTTCTTTTATGCCATATTTTGGGTGACTTTGTTGCATGCACAGATGTTTGTGTTCGGAACCAAGGCTTTGGATCAATTTGTCGACCGTCTAATCGAGTGGCCACAATATTGCAACCATATATTGCTAATCTCTCATCTGCGTAGTACTCACGCGGATCTTGTTGCTTTCATTGAACGGGAACTTGCCAGGATTTCGTCTGGTCATTTGGAGTCTGATGGAAGCAGTAGCACTAGTAGCTCAGCTTCTCAAACCCATGGTATGTCTCAAGTTACCTTGGGTAATCCTGAGGTGAGAACAGTATCTATTATGGTCATTTTAAGTTTATAGTTCAATATAAATTGAATACTATTTTTTAACGGTTTTATGATTTGCTACTTAGCTGGAATCCTTTGTGCTGTCTAACTTTTTCCTGGATTTGTTGAAATTGACGGAACCGATCCAAATTTGGTTCTCATTTTCTTTCTTATAAATATTTCTCTGGTCATGGCCTTTTCTCAATTCTAATGTCAATGAGCAATCATCTTAACTCTTTTGGGCTATTATTGCAGTTCAATGGTGTTAACGTCTCACATCCTGGGCAGCAACTTTCCTCTTCATTGCATCTTCAGCAGAGATTTGAAATCCCTCTTGAAGATCGCTACAAACTGCCTGTAGCATCGTCCACTGATACTAAATCACTTGTATCTGGTGGTCAGTCTTCTGCTGTTGCTGTTGATGCTTCCAGTGCTCAGAAAGTATGGTTTGGCTGCTAATTGTTTCAAATGTAGTAGAAATTAAATTTCATTACCCTAACTCCATCTATTTTTAATTTGCAGAATGCTGTTACTGGTACTTCTATGTTATCTTCTTCCCCTGGTTTTGTCCGTCCTTTGAGAGGAGCTACATCTACCCGTAAAATTGCTGTCTACTGCATAAAACTGATTCCCTTCAATTATTAATGATGGTTTGTTTGTCCTGCAAATCTTGATGTGATTGTCTGTTGCAGGATTTGGCTCTGCATTGAACATTGAAACACTTGTAGCAGCTGCTGAAAGGAGAGAAACACCCATAGAGGTATGGTCTTCACTGTTATTGTGTTTTGGGCTTATGTGACTGCAGCATATTTATTAGGGTTACATGTTGCATGGTTTAAGGTACCATGGTTTGTCCTTTTGCTGACATGTATATAGGTTACATTCTGCGTGAAGTCCATAGATAGTTCAAATCTTGAATTCGAGATATGTCATGTCTTCAAACAACTTTTATGATATCTAGGAATTGACAATTTTGAACATCAGACTACATAAATAGTCAGATTTTCAGTTCTACTGTGGGGTTCGTAGGCTGCCTTATCCACCTAGAAGATTCTATTTCTGATATTGGATTTTGATAATTGATCAAACAATCTAAAACCATGTGATTATTGTTTTGCATTGTTTCCTTCTCTTGCTAGTTTGGTTTGTTATAAAACAATCCTATTTCCACTCTTGGTTACAGGCGCCAGCATCAGAGGTACAGGACAAGATATCATTCATTATCAATAACATTTCAGTGACAAACATTGAAGCTAAGGCAAAAGAGTTCACTGATGTCCTGAAGGAGCAATACTATCCCTGGTTTGCCCAATATATGGTTATGAAAAGGTCAGAAATTTGCTCCATGTTTGGTGTGTATTTGTTTCTGTATTCCTGAATTCAGATTTGTGTCTAAATTATTAGAAAATAATGTCTTATATTGTGCATGAAACACCTACTGATTTATTTTGTTATAGAGCAAGCATTGAGCCCAATTTCCATGACTTGTACTTGAAGTTCCTTGATAAAGTTGGTTCAAAGGCTTTGAACAAGGAAATAGTTCAAGCAACCTATGAAAATTGCAAGGTTTGGATGATAAACTCCCTCCCTCCCTTCAATGCAGCTAAGTGCTTTTTTTTTTAATAGAAATTGACTGAGAATTGCCTTTAATATGATGGTTACGTCCAATTGCAGGTTCTTTTAGGATCAGAACTCATAAAATCAAGTTCAGAAGAGCGCTCTTTGCTAAAGAATTTAGGTAGTTGGCTTGGGAAACTGACAATTGGAAGGAACCAAGTACTAAGGGCACGTGAGATAGATCCCAAATCTTTGATAATAGAGGTAATCTGTGTTGTTAAAAGCAGTATTAATGTTGTCAGTCTTGTTAATGCATATCATTGAGGCAATCTCTGTGTTAATTTTTCAACTTCTATTTTGCAAGTTTTTACCACATTTTGGGCTGTTTTCATTTTGTTTGTGTTGATTCTTACAGGCATATGAGAAGGGATTGATGATTGCTGTGGTTCCGTTTACTTCGAAGGTAAGGTTATGGTGGTGGCTGAAAGAGGTTCTTAAGCTAAATCTTCTGTGACTTTTTGATTACAATTATTTTTACAGATTTTGGAGCCATGCCAGAACAGTCAAGCGTATCAACCTCCCAATCCATGGACTATGGGTATACTAGGACTTCTCGTGGAGATCTATTCAATGCCAAACTTGAAAATGAACCTCAAGTTTGACATAGAGGTACTGAATTATTTCAAAAACCCCCCCTTTGCATTCTATAATATACTAAAAAGTCTTTCTTCTATAATTGTATGTGCAATTACCTTTGTGATATATCAGGTGCTCTTTAAGAACCTTGGTGTAGATTTGAAAGACATAACCCCAACTACGCTTCTCAAAGATCGAAAACGGGAGATTGAAGGGAATCCTGATTTTTCAAATAAAGATGCTGGAGCAGTGCAATCACAGATGGTTGCTGAAGTTAAATCTGGAATAATATCTCCGTTGAATCATGTAGAGATGCCACTGGAGGTTGCCAGTCCGCCTAACTCTGCCAGCCACACGCATTTGTTATCTCAGGTTTTTGTTTTTTAGTCTCTTGGTTTTAGGTATGCGGTATATGTTATAAAGCTAATCTGCTTCCTGCTTTCAGTATGCTGCTCCAGTTCATCTCCCTTCAGGTGCATTGATGGAGGAAGAAAAACTAAGTGCATTGGGCTTGTCTGATCAGCTCCCATCAGCTCAAGGATTATTTCAATCTACTCCATCCCAGTCACCTTTTTCTGTGAGAGAGATTCATCATCATCATCATTTTTCATTGTTGATTTTAGTTAATGATATGCTTCTATGTTTACGCATTATCTGATTTGTACTTGTTGCAGCTTCCTGCAGCAATACCTAACATTGGAAGTCACATTATAGTCAACCAAAAAATAATATCTTGGGGATTTCACTTGCACTTTCAGAGGTTTGACACTGTTGCCTTCTCAGTCTTTTGTGTTTAACAATTCACCGGCCTTTTACTTCTTATAGTAATCTCCAAATCTTGTTTGTATCAGAGTTATTCCTATTGCAATGGATAGAGCTATCAAGGAGATAGTGTCTGGTATTGTTCAGCGTAGCGTTTCTATAGCAACTCAGACAACCAAGGAGCTTGTTTTGAAGGTTTGCTGGCTGTACTAAAATCATATGGGTCTGCTTTGTTGGTTGATTCTACTATTTTTACTTGCAGTGCATCCCGTTTAGTTTGCTTGTTTCCCAATGTGCTTACTTGTTTCTGTTCACCATTTCAGTCATTTATTTTCCATCTTTGAGAAAGTTGATTAACAATTTCTAGGAGACACTTTCTAATACCTTAAATACAGGATTATGCTATGGAATCTGATGAGAGTCGAATATATCAAGCTGCACACTTGATGGTTGCTAGTTTGGCTGGAAGTTTAGCTCATGTTACATGCAAGGTTGTCTTTCATTGCTGATATTGCGGTATCTGTTCTCTTGTTTTGTTATCTTGGCTGAAGCTTTTGTGGTTTTCCAGGAGCCTCTACGCAGTTCGATATTAAGTCAATTAAGAAACTTGCTTCAAGGGACTATTGCAAGTGAGATCTTGGAACCTGCTGTTCAGCTGGCTACAAATGACAATCTTGACCTTGGTTGTGCAGTAATTGAACAGAATGCTACTGATAAGGTAGTGTCTAATTTTTATCTGCAAGTGGTACGTCTTTTCCCATTCCAACAGGGTGAATAGATTTCTACTCTCGAGCATAATAAGGAAGCATTTATGGTTCAGAGAATTTTTGTAGGCAGTAGCCTCAAGAATCTATCTAGCTCTTGGTTTCACCCTGTGGCATGCCATAATGTGCATATTTGTGATCTATATCTGCGACTAAATAGATTGAACTTTTCCTAATTCACAACCATTACTTGATAACATTGGGTCATATCAGCAAGTATAGGTGCATGTCAAGTTATATGTGACAAGGATGCTGTTCTGCAACACTACATGTGATGTGATGGAAGCTAGCATGCACTTGATAATGTGGTATAAGGAATAGTGAGTCTGCAGGTTAATATGGAAGCTATAGATAACCAATGAGAAGGCAAGACCTCAAATTGACTGAGTCCACTTGTGAACAAGCAGACGCTAGTAACTGATCTGCACTGTTCGTGTTAGCTTTGGCATGGTTATGTACTATTCAGTAAAGAAATGGCTAATGGGATCCATTGTTTCAATCTGATGGAAATTTTTGCAAAAGCTGTTGTTGAAATGTGATCTGTTATTGGACTCATTTTACCTATTGATCTGGGATTCATTTCATGGACTTTAAAGATCATTGCACATCGCTCCAGTGTTTACATGGATTTCCAACTGTTTTCCCTTGTACAGGCAATACATGTCATTGATGAGGAAATACGTCAGCAACTTGCATTGCGAAGGAAACATAGAGATGGTGTTGGTCCAACACTTTTCGATGCTAATATTTATACACAAGGCTACATGGGCATCATACCTGAGGCCCTCCGTCCTAAACCTGGTCATTTGTCTGTGACTCAACAGCGTGTTTATGAGGTATGTCTGTTGCATCTTTCTTGTGAGGATTAACTACTGAGAGGAAAGCTAACTTGGTTATGTGCTGTCCTGCCCTCTCCATTATCATTATACTTCAGGACTTTGTTCGGCTGCCATGGCAAAACCAATCTAACCAGAGCTCGCAAGCTGTTCCTACTGGCTCTTCAACCTTCTCTGGCAGTACTAGTCTGGCTGGTTCATATGGCGTGGCGTCGGCACAACTTAGCACGGGTTACTCATCTGCTCCAGTAAACATAGGATTTGATGTGTTGTCACGTACACTGGATGTTTCATCTGAGAAATTTGAGTCTAATTCAGCGGCCCTTCTAAGGTGATCTATCTTTTCTCAGAATTTGGTACTTCATTTGATGCAAATTTGATTTGATGGTTATTTTAATGTGTATTCAATGTTTCAGTACTTCCACCGTTCAAATGGGAATGGCTGATGGTGTTCTCCCACAAAATACTGAAAATAATTCTGGCAGTGCAACGTTTTCTACTGGTGCTACTGCTCATGAACTTCATCCAGTGGATGCATCCATGGATGCACTTAAGGTTGGAAAATGATATTTTTGTTTAGCATGATACTGCTGTTGACTTGTTAATGGTGGTTGATGTGAATGACTGCATCTGTTAATAGGAGCTGGGAGTATCTTCACTACCTTCATCATCATCAGTTCCTCCTGAGCGCCTGAATAGTAACACATCAGAACCCTCATTGAGCACAAGGGATGCTTTGGACAAGTACCAGATCATCTCCCAAAAGGTCGATTTCGAGTCTTTGCATTTTCTATGTAGGGATTGCACTTTTTGTGTATTCTCTTCCTCCTCAAAACTAATTTTGATTTAATAGTTTAAATTCTAGACAAACTCTGGCATCAAGTTTTATCCTTTGTCTATTTTCCAAAGGATTTTGGAAGATTCAACATTAAGATCTTATTTCTCATGTGTTTTTTTTATTTTAATTTTTCTCCTTGTAATATTCTACTTGTGAACTTGTTTACTGTTTATGTATGGTTTCAGTTGGAGGCTTCTGTCACTAGTGATGGCAGGGAAGCAGAAGTTCAGGTATTCTTTCTAGCACATTAATTGTGGGATATGTCTGGGCAACATGTTCAACTATTTCTATTGATTGGTCTTCAGGGTTTGATTGCTGAGGTTCCTGAAATCATACTCAGATGTGTTAGCCGTGATGAAGCTGCTCTGGCTGTAGCACAAAAGGTCTATCTTTGTTGTCTTGGAGACTATTAAGTTTTCATTTTAGAATTGTTTTCCGATCAACTTTTGTTACTGCTACATAATTCCTATAATTTCCAATGATAATTTTAATGATTATTTTGGATCTTATTAGTTGCTAAATTGTTCTTGGTTATTTTGGATCTTATTAGTTGCTAAATTGTTCTTGGATACAGGTTTTCAAGGGTTTATACGAGAATGCATCAAACAGTTTTCATGTTAATGCATGTCTTGCTATTCTGGCCGCTATTCGAGATGTTTGCAAACTTGTGGTTAAAGAGCTCACCAGCTGGGTATGTTTTTATCCTGTCTCTTTGAGCAGACTTTGTCTTCTTGTCCCATAAGAACTTACTGCAAAGATGCAAGGTCTTTTACTTGTGTAAATGCTGCTTATAGTTTTTCAGTTAGCAGAGGTAGAATTTTACTGCAAATTATATCTTCCAGGTCATTTACTCAGACGAGGAGCGAAAATTCAATAAGGATGTTACGATTGGACTTATACGGAGTGAATTGCTCAATCTTGCTGAGTACAATGTTCATATGGCGAAACTTATTGATGGGGGAAGAAATAGTATGTTTTTAATGTGAAGAGATAATTGCATTACTGATTTGCTATTCACGACAAATGACCAATTTGTGATGTGTGCAGAAGCTGCTACAGATTTTGCTATTTCCCTTATTCAAGCTTTGATTGTGGAAGAGCCTAAAGTTATTTCTGAACTTTACAATTTTGTTGATGCATTAGCCAAGGTTGTTGTGCTTGTCTACATTGTTTGTTAGACCGCTCTGACATATTTTTTTCTCTTTTGAAGTCTCTTACTGTTTATTACTTACAGCTTGCAGCAAAACCAGGATCTCCTGAGTCAGTACAAAATCTTATTGAGATTGTTAAAAATCCTGCTGCTGGTTCAATTTCTCTGGCTGGAAACTCTGTTGCAAAAGATGACAAGACAAAACAATCTAGAGAGAAAAAGGTTTGAATGATTTCTGTTACTTACCATAGGTTTGTAACTCTCTCTCTCTCGGTTCTGAAATCCTTTTCTTTTTGATACAGGCTACTAGTCTGGGCACTGGTAGCAGGGAAGACTGTAGCATTGTTGAATCTGTTGAGCCAGACCCTGCTGGTTTCTGTGAACAGGTTCCTTACCTTGATGCTTTCAGTTACCTTGTTCTTTATTTGATGATAATTCCATTGCTAGGTACTTCTAGTTTAGGAATATGTTTTCCTTTCTTTTTGGGGGAAGCTATGACGCAAAATACTGTGTTTTGAGCTTGATATATGCTTCTTTTTGGTGGTTAAATACTCTCTCTTTTCACATGCTTGGAAGAGGGAATGATAAATTCTAGCTTGCAACCATTTTGTTCTTGAATCTAGTTATACTGGCGCTCTACTCACTTTACTCTCTCACACATACATGCATTGTGATCCATGCCTTTTAAGATATGGGCTGATTGAAATGTACCCACTTGTTCAGAGGAACAGTAATTTTAGAAAATTTTCCTTTTCTAATCCCTTTTTTATCATATTGTTTGTTTAAACTGTTAATATTGGTGTTATACTATATAGGTCTCTATGCTATTTGCTGATTGGTGCCGCATATGTGAACTGCCTGGTGCAAATGATGCAGCTTTTACTCATTATATACTACAATTACATCAAAACGGACTGTTGAAGGGGGATGATATGACAGATCGCTTTTTCCGAATTCTTACGGTTTCTTTTTTTGACTTGAAATGTTTTTATGTCGAAGGATAATTTTGATGCTACCAGTCTAATATTATCTTATAATTGCAGGAAGTTTCTGTCAAACATTGTCAATCTTCTGAGGTGATAAATTCCGGCGCATTGCCTTCCCCTCAACAAGTGCAGAATCTATCCTTCCTTGCAATTGATATTTATGCAAAGCTTGTATTTTCAGTCCTGAAGGCAAGATTTCTATGTAATTTTGTTTTGTACTCTAAACTAGGTTTCATCTTGTGACTAACACTAGTATTTAATGTTTTCAGATGGAGCAAGGATCGAGTAAAGTGTTTCTTTTCTCCAAGGTTAATCTTAAACCAAATTGTTTATATTTTTCGTTTCCCTATGGTTTCTTGTATATGATATCTATGGTATGCAACAGATATTGGCTGTCACCGTAAAATTTTTGCATAAGGAGTCTGAGGAGAAGAAAGCATCTTTCAACCCAAGACCATACTTCAGATTGTTTATAAATTGGTTTCTCGACCTTGTTTCCCTGGATCCTATTAATGATGATGCAAACTTTCAGGTACGGTTTTTTTTTGTTTATTTAGTCTTTTTGTTTCTGTTGACTAACATTGACTGTATTTATCACAGATTTTGACAGCCTTGGCTGATGCATTCCATACTCTGCAGCCCCTTAAAGTTCCTGCATTCAGGTTAGCGCATTCAATTTGGCCATTGGAGATGTGATATACTACTGATGAGCTTATATATTGTCCTATATTATGAAATATTCAGTCTAGTGGTCTGTTCTTGTTTTGTTTGTTTGTAGTTGGAGATTGAAATATGCAGCTTTTCCTATATAATCATCATTCTTTCTTTCCCCAAGTATGTGTGGCTGCTAATCAAAGGAAAAAGTGTATCATCCTCTAGATGATAATTGTGTTTTTCTATCGCTAAATTGTTTTATTCTAGAAATGAGGGATTCTCTACTTGCACTCCTACTGTCCTCCTTTCTTGGCTTGAGCATTTTCATCTTCTAACTTGATTATGATTATTCTTCAGCTTTGCATGGCTTGAGTTGGTAAGTCATAGGAGCTTCATGCCGAAATTGCTCACAGGAAATGCTCAGAAGGGTTGGCCTTATGTGCAGCGGTTATTGGTAGACTTGTTTCAATTCTTGGAGCCATTTTTGAGGACTGCTGAGATGCCATCTACGGTATGTTACTTCCTGTTAACAGTTGTTTTAATCCCAGTATACTTTTCTAATCTGTCTTTATGTGCAGATGCAATTTCTGTACAGAGGTACACTGAGAGTGCTACTGGTCCTACTACATGATTTTCCTGAGTTCCTTTGTGCCTATCATTTTACCTTCTGTGATATGATCCCTCCAACCTGCATACAAATGCGCAATATCATCCTGAGTGCGTTCCCCCTTAATATGAGGCTTCCTGATCCATCTACTCCAAACTTAAAGGTACACATTAGTTCTAGGATTATTTTAATATCTTTTACAAAAATTCCACTTAAGTTTGTCCTGTAGTGAATAAGTGATTCATTAGGACTAAGTTTCATTTCATATTTGCAGATTGATTTACTTCCAGAGATCAGGGAACCACCTCACATTCTATCTGAGGTGGATGCTGCTCTTAGAGCAAAGCAGATAAAAACCGATGTGGACGAGTATCTCAAGGTACTTCAATTCACTTCCTGAAAAACTAATTTAGCTTCCTTCGTATCTGTTTTTATTTTCTAAAAGATGGGATCGCCAAACCCAACATAACTGGGATAATAGCTTTTAGAGTTCAGTTGTACGATTCCTCTTCTTCTTTTTCTCTTGTTTGAACTTGTTTTTGAAAAAGTTCTGGTCATATCTAAACATAAACATAATATTTCTTAATGGGGGGTTTGCTTGTACTTGGAGTGCAAAACTATGTCATTTTAACTTTCAATTTTTACAGACGAGGCAACAGGGTTCAGCATTTCTCTCTGAACTGAAGCAGAGATTACTGCTCTTGCCAAGTGAAGCTTCGTCTGCAGGAACCCGTTACAATGTACCACTGATCAATTCCCTAGTGCTTTACACTGGAATGCAGGTATAATCTGGTTTATTGTTTTTCTTATAGAGGTTAACTTTTTGTCAAGGTCAGAAACTGCTTTATTTAGAGTTTTACTTATTTACTTCTGCGGAGCTTTAGATTTTGATTTTTCAAAATGAAATTCCTGGGAAGCGAGAAGAGGAATTGGTCATCTATTTAAATGTTTTTTTCAAATACCTCAATGAACTAAAACATGATTTTCCAATTACTACAGGCCATCCAACAGATGCAAGCCAGAATACCTCATTCACAGTCAACTGCGAACTTAAATGTATTGCTAGTAGATGCTGCACTGGATATTTACAAGACTCTTGCCCTAGATCTGGACACTGAAGGCCGATACCTTTTCTTAAATGCTATTGCCAATCAACTACGATATCCTAACAACCATACACATTACTTCTCCTTTATACTGCTTTACTTATTTGCTGAATTTAACCAGGTAAGAAAGTTCTTGTACTTATCACTTCTGGAAATCCCTCGTTTCTCTACAATTTGCTTTAGTTTATCCAAAGCAACTACAATTCTGTGATAGGTTTAGTAACTGGTGCAACATCAAACTGTTACTCCTAATTCATAACTATGTGTTCTTGTCAGCAGGAGATCATCCAGGAGCAGATTACAAGAGTATTATTGGAGCGACTAATCGTTAATCGACCCCATCCATGGGGCCTTCTGATAAGTTTTATTGAGCTCATTAAGGTGATTATCTTTCCAGATGTGTCATTTAATGATCTTTGCTTTCTTTCACGCGGTATCACATTATCTAATAAATGCCACTCTTTTTCTTGTGCATTTTCTTTTTATGTCTCTGCTGAAATCCTTTTTTGCCCCCCTTCCGTACAGAATCCGAGATACAATTTTTGGAATCGATCCTTCATAAGATGTGCACCTGAGATTGAAAAACTATTTGAATCGGTTGCTAGGTCATGTGGTGGCTTAAAACCCATGGACGAAAGTATGGTCTCAGGATGGGTTTCCGATGGTGCACATTGAAATTATTCTGCGTGTACCTGTACATACACCGAATAGCAAGAACTTGTCTTTAGTCCTCTGACAAGTTGTGATTAGATTAAATTAATTGCCTTGTTCTAGAATACTCATATTCGTGGTCTCATGATTAGTTATAATTATGTAAGAATGTTGCTAATTATTTTCTTAAATCTTCACGATGTAAATATTGTATTCTGTGTTAATATCTGAACCAATTTGGTGTTCATTCCTTCATGTGTATTTATTGTACTTGCCGTTGATAATTCGTTTTACTTGAAAAGCTTCCAGCCTCATCGGTCTGAGTGCTATCCAAAATTTTGACCCGACCTGAAATTTTGACTGAATTGTGTTGAGCCAACTTAAAATTTGTTCTTTTGTGTTGAGTTGGTTTAGGCTGTCAATCTGATGCAGCTTGAACACCCCAACTTTTTCTTGTAAAACCATATGTTTTAGATAAAATTGGTAAGAAGGTTTAGAACAAGTTTAGATCATGCAACTAGAATTCAATTAGAATGTGTTTTAAGTTTGGATTGTTTTATAAAGATTGGATTGGATTGACAAATGATATGGTTTCGAAGAAATTTTTATGTCATGTAATTTGAACTCAGATTAAAATTTGGGTCGTATTATAGAGATTAAGGTTTTGTTTGACAAATAGCGAATTACATTAGCTGATAGTTGATTCTATTAGCGGTTAGTTAATAGATGATTCTATCAATTGATTTAATTAGCAGATAATATTAACTGTTTATTAAAGATGTTTAGTAAAATTAGTTGT
>JAOQMP010000009.1:29901666-29912405 GCA_027563575.1 Erythroxylum pedicellare | reverse complement strand
TACCTTATGACTAGATACATAATGCTTATACAAATAAAAGCAAACTCTTTTTTATTAATAATATATATTTTCATTACAAAAGCAACTGGAAGAAAATTAAGTTATAAGTAAATACACTTGCTTTCTAGGGCACTATATTTACATAACTCTAACAATACATAACACAGAATACATGATTGATCCTATTGCCTAAGCATAAGGAATCAAACTCATGCAAGTCCTCTCATCTTATGTCTTGGGACACATAGATTTTAAGAGTTTTATCCCATGAGTCATAGGAAGAAACCCTCTCTTGGATAGCTCCATGCTAAACCTCTTTAGCATTTTATCTATGTATGTAAACTATGAAAGACCTAGCAACTTCCTTGATCTATCTTTATAGATCTTTATTCCCAATATATAAGTTACTTCTCCAAGGTATTTCATGGAGAAATTCTGGGATAACCAAAATTTGACATTTTGCAAACTTGAGACATCATTTCCTGTTAAAAATATGTCATCAACATATAATATAAGGAATATGATAGCACTCCCATTAACCTTCTTGTACACATAAGGTTCATCTAGATTTTGTGAGAAACCAAACTCTTTGATTGTTGCATCAAATCAAATGTTCCAACTCCTAGATGCTTACTTTAATCCAAAAATGGATTTCTGAAGCTTGTATACCTTTTTGCCATCTTTGGATATGAAGCCCTCAGGTTATATCATATATACATCCTCGTCTGGGTTTCCATTTAGGAAATCCATCTTCACATCCATTTTCCATATCTCATAATCATAATGAGCAGTAATGGATATAAGTATTCTAATTGATTTAAGCATGGATATAGGGCTAAATGTCTTATTATAGTCAACTCCTTGTCTTTGACGATAACCTTTAGCGACTAACCTCGTATTATAGGTAATTACATTACAATCCATGTCAATTTTCTTTTTGAAAATCCAATTGCACCCTATGGGTTTTAGACTTTCGGGTAGGTCAACCAAAGTCTATACTATATGGAATCCATTTCAGACTTTATGGATTTAAGTTAATTTTCAGATTTTGAACTTTTCAGAGCCTCTTCATAGGTTGTGGGCTCAACAATACATTATTATGTTCACTTACGATAAATCCATGTCTCTTTGGAATGTTATGTATCTTATTTGACCTACGAATATTTTGTGTGTTAGAAGGTTCAATTGTTGTCTTATCTCCATGAACAACAATCTCAGGTTCAGGCAGTTGATCTGCGTCTATTTGAGCATCATGAACTTCATAAAGTTTAACTTTGCTCCCACTGTCTTCTCTTAGAAGAAACTCTTTCTCTAAAAAGACAACATGCTTTGAGACAAACACCTTTTACTCTAAATCATTGTATAATTGATATCCAATTACTTCTTTAAGATTCCTTACAAACAGACATTTATCAGATTTTGCTTCAAGTTTTTCTGATTGAATCCACTTCACGTAAGTCGGGCAACCTCATACTTTCATATGAGAAAGATAGGATTTTTTATTAGTCCATATCTGATATGGAGTAACATTAACTACTTTTGAAGGGACTTTGTTTATCACATAAATAACAGTCTCGAGTGCATAAACTCAAACGGATTTTAGTAGATTTGCTAAGCCCATAATTGACCTTACCATGTCCAATAAGGTTTGGTTTCTCCTTTCAGCCACACCATTATGTTGCGGTGTGTAAGGTGGTGTCCATCGGGATATAATTTTGTTATCCATGAGATAACTTAGAAACTCCTCGTTCAAGTATTCACCACTTTGACCTGATTGAAGCATTTTGACACTTTTAATGAGTTATTTTTTTTTACTTTATGTCTAAATTGTTTAAACATTTTAAGTGCTTCAAACTTGTATCTCATTAGATACACATACCCATATAGTGAATAATCATCAACAAAGGTAATGAAGTACATAAAACCACCTCTGACATGAATGGGCATCAGACCATATACATCAGAATGTATTAGGTCTAATAACCTATTCGCTCGTTCACCCTTTCCTTTAAAAGGTTTGTCATATGATTTATAATCAAATGACCCTAAGCTACCATTCCTGTGTAGCTTAGCCATATGTCTCTCACTTATATGGCTAAGTCAACAATGCCATAAGTAAGATGATTTTCAGTTATCTCGTTTTTGTCTTTTATTATCATTGATATTTAAAATCAGATTGCACATATCTAATATGTAAATACCATTGCACAATGTAGTAGTACCATACAACATTTCGTTTAACTTAATTTAACAACCATTTCTTGAAAAAGTTAAATGAAATCCCATTTTATTAAGACATGAAACAGATACAATGTTCTTTGTGACAATGGGGTACATAATAGTAATTATCCAAAATTAACTCTAGCCTACTAGGAAGATACAAAGCATAGGTTCCTACGGTTAATATAGCAACTCTTGCTCCATTTCCCACATATAGGTCTATGTCTTCCTTCTTAATCAGTCTACTACCCCTGAGGCCCTGCATATCAACATATATGTGTGAGCCATATTTGGTATCTAATACCCAAATGTTATGATCAGAAATAGTATTAACCTCAATGAAAAATAACATACTTGAAGTAGACGGTAGAGCATTTAATGCCTTCTTCTACTTAAGTGACTCCAGATAGGTTTTATAGTTCCTCTTCCAATGCCCTTCCTTGTTGCAATGAAAGCATATTCCTTTTGATGCATTGTACTTTGTCTTCTTTTCGGCTATGCCTCCCACTAGCTTCTTGGATTTCTTCTTCTTTTAGTTCCTCCTGTGAGGTTTAGAAGCACAGTCTACTAGCATCATAGCCTTACTATCCTTCTTGACATTTTGCTCAGCTATTTTGAGTAGGTTAATCAGCTTAGATATCAAGGTGGATATTTGGCGCATCCGATAGTTAAGCATAAATTGTGAATTACTATTGATCAAACCAACCAAAATTAAATCCATACTTAATTCATGATCTATTATGAAACCCAAACTGGCTAAACTCTTAATGTAACCATTCATATTTAGCATATACTGCACTGGAGATGATCCCTCAGCCATCTTAGGGTCAAAGAACAACCTTGAGGTCTCGAACCTTTCAATCCGAGCTTGCTCATCAAACAATTCTCTTAGATGGTAGACTATAGCATAAGCAACCATAGCCTTATGCTGTTTTTGCAGTTTTGGTGACATAGAGGCAAGTGTAATATAACTAGCCAGCTGACTATCATTCAGTAGCTTCTTGTAAGCTTTATGATCCTCGTCAGAAGCATTAGTAGTAAGGGGATCGAGAAGTGGCTCATTTAGGACATATCATAGTTTCTTAGATTTGAGAACAATTCTTAAATAAAGTAGCCAATCTAAGAAGTTTGGTCTGGTGAATTTGTTGGAGTCAAGTTGAGAGTGGAAGTTCACACTGGATGAAGACATTGCAGTGATTCAATAACCTAGAAGGATGAGAGAAAGCATTAGAATGTACATAAATACATATTGATAAGGTCTTTAATCACATACATTATGGGTCCCATTATTTTATCCAAATCCATAGCCCTTACTACAAATCTGAGAAAAAATATAATTTACTAATGGGTTGATATACAATATCACTAAGAATGACCTTGGGTTTGCCCAATAAGCCACCTTAGGTCAATTAGTAGGTATCATTCATACCAAATGCATTCAGTTATGCAACTATCGACTTATGCCATTAACTTTTGATTTAGCACACTTATTGGTTAATAACTCTTGATACATATAAATCCCATGTTTATTACCCAACTTCGCGTCTATCTACATAGACCTTGGGTTTGTCCAACAAATCAATGCTTCCAGTTAGGACCAACCCAATAATTTGGAAATCTAATTTTCATGGTTTGAACATATTCGTGTAGAGAGGGCTTGGGTTTGCCCAACAACCCAATATTAAAAGAAATCTGGTTCTTACCATATCAATGGAAGGTAAAGGTCCTAATATTCTAGTACACATGTCTTTTTCTAGTCACACTAGAAATGCAATGATCTACTTAGATTAATTCTAAATTAATCCCTAGGGTTTCCAAAATTCACGAACATCAATTAGTCATCTAAAACATCCCTAGGTTATCTCAAATTTATTAAGATAATTTCAACACAATCCAAAAATATCTTGATGGCCAAAATTATCAAGATAAATGAGTTAACCTACTAGACACAAAAGAGACCAATTTGATGTCCAGAAATTTTCCAGAACCTTAATTCGAAGCACTTGCACTTAGCATGCCACTAGCATAAAAATAAAATGTTTCTTAGAAAATTCAAGGTCTTATAACTGAAACACATGCACATAAGTCATCAAACAAGTCAGCCCCATCAGCTTTTAAAAAGTTAACCAGTGTTGACTTTGACTTAATCTATTAATTGAATCAAGTTCAATTAATTCTGGAAAAATTCCAGAGTCTTACACATATTTTAATTGTGCCTAATAAAAAAATAAAGAAACAAATTCCGAGGAATTCTTTATGAACTAAGTGGAATTAGCCAGCACATCATGTGTCCACTAACGCTTGTCATACACCACCAGCTTGCATGTAAAATCGAGAATAAATAATTTATGATTCCAAAAATTGGTGTCAGGTATCTCATACACGTGGCAACATCATATGTTCTTGTTTATGAAGAAAATTCGTAAAAACAATTTTTAAATAAAATTATTTTGGAATTTACAAGCATGCATATTCCTCATATTTCTAGAATTTCCCAAAACTTCATACATGCATCAGGCTGAAACTAAAAACGTAATAAAATAGAAAATGACATTAAATTGCATTTTCCTTTGACAGAAGCATAACTTAACACCTTATAAACATTTATGTGAAAGAAAATTAGAAAATTTTTTTTATAGAATTATTACAAAATTTTCAAAATTAGCATATACATTCTGTTTTCTAGAAATTCCCAGAAACACACATATAAACAGATTGGAGATTAATTCGAAATAAAATAGAAAATGACATTCAATTAAAATTTCCTTTAACAGAAAAATAATATAATATCTAATAAAAAATTTTGTGAAAGAAAATCATAAAAAAAGTTCTACAATTTATACAAATATTTTGAAATCAACATGCATGTCAATCACAACCCAGCAACAGTTTGCACATGTTCAATAGATTATCTTATACATGCATAACCAGCTCTGATACCACTGTAAGGGAGCCATGGATTCATCCGTCACATACATGCAAAAGGTAGAGGAACTTTCAGAATCAAAATTCCAACCACACGACATCCTCAGAAAATCCAGAATCTATATGCATGTATAAATAAATTATAAGAACATGAAATTACAGCATATGTACCTTGCAAATACTCCTCCTTTCTTAAATCTTATCCTTTTTTGGGTTGTAGCAAACAAAAAACACCTTCCTTGGCCTCTAGAGAGCATGCAAAGATAAAGCAAAATCAGTGTGTAAGGGTAGTTAAAGCACCAAATAAGATGAGTTCAAGTAGATGCTCTAGTCAGAGTTAGATCAAGACCAAGTTTCATACAATTAATCTCATGCAACAATTGCATAAAATTACATGATAAAATCTCAAGATCACTCCTCTCAACTTCCAAAACTCTTCTGGACCCTTAACCTCACTACTGAGTGTGTTTTATGGCTAAAAATACGTGTGTACATAAGTAAAGAACTCACTTATGTACCACCTGTCATTAAGTCAGTTACGATCGTAGCCTATAAGCCATGATCGTAGCTTGCTTAAATGACAGCCATGCACACTTTGTTTTACATCCAATCTTTTATGCGTGTGATCCTTAGGTTCCTAGTTATTTTGGTCACTTGAATTAACTCTCAATCTGAGCAAATCATGAAGGGTTTTATGATGCCAATTTACCGGAATGTAAGTGGATTAATACTTGAACTCTTCGATAGATAATTATCTGACTGACGAACCTTTCCATGGTCAATTGCCATGCAATTCACCCCTTCACCATCTTATACCCTAATTGGTTCAGGGTATGACTATGTGTCAACTCCTACTATAATGACTATGTCAAATCTAGTCTAAGTGAGGTTAGTTCTTGTCTTGGGGATCTGATTACTCTATGTGTTATTGAAGACTCTCTTCATGACACATAATTGCTTTAGCTAGAGATTTCCGAGTAATGACCCTAACAAGAGGACGTGGGTGTCATCTCCTTCTATCAGGAGTGGTGAATATTTTATTGGCTTCCCAATTACCTTCGAATACCAATAACTGTACCCAATCAGCACCTTATGAACGACCTCATCTTGAGGCAACAAGGAATGATGTCATAGAAAAGGATTAGTATCTAAGATATCCTAGAGTACCTCAAGTCTAAGGATATTTGCACTATGCTATGATGAGATTAATTATTGACATTTGATAGATCATCCATATGGTAATCTCATAGTTGGTCATCCAATGTACTTACTACTCATAGTAAGCATCCACAATTTCACTCTAAACATGTCATGTTTACAATTTATAAGATCCACTACTTGATCAAATCAAGGAGTATACAATGTGCTAGTCTATCTGGATTAACAATGTCCTATCTTATTAATCCTTTGACTATGGATAATTTAGACACTAACATAATTGGAATATCATTATCATGATCTCATCGTGATTTCCTTCAGGCTATATTTTATATTATGGACTTCATTAATTTGATTTAAGATAGACATCAATTTATAAATAAATGAATGTCAAATTAATGAAAATTGTCTTTCGCTTTATTAATAAAAATAAAGTTTGGAAAAAATGCTAAAGGTTATTGCCTTTAGAGCACTACTCTAACAATTCCAACTTCTAACCCATTCACAATCTCAAATACAATTAAGGAGAAAATTCACAATCAGTTATTGCGTCGATTTGGGTTTAAATCTGGTATTATTCCAAATCTGGTAACTATGGATGTGTGGGGAATAGGAGGAGAGTAGCTGATGATAGTGACACGGTGGAGCTTTAGTGCTGGCGTGGTGGTCCCTATGGAGGAGGGATGAAACCTAATGGAGGAGGCTCGGTGGTGGTTGATTTGCGTCTTGTAGGAAGATGATAGTCATTTGGTATTGTGGTTCGTGGTTATGTTATCGCTGGAGAGGGAGACGAACTATCGAAGACATAGAGGAGAACGAGAGCTAGAGAATGGAGAGTATGAGATAGTGAGAGAGAATGCAGGTGAGTTTGAGAGAGAGAGAAAGGGAGAAAAATACAAAGGTAATAGAGTGCAGATGGGTTGGGGGTGGGAGGTTTTGGGTAATTTTTTTATTTTATTTTTTCTAAATAGTCTCTGCATTTTTTAAAACTTACAATAACAGTTGGTATACAGCTCGTATTTCAAATACTGACCGGTACTAGGCAGTATCAAATGAAAACTTCCTATATTAGCCATTACCGATGGTCAGTACCATTAGCTTCAATTCCTTTCTACTTTTTAGCCAGTATGGTTCCGTCCGATTGATACTGATCAGTACGAAACAGTATTCAAAACACTAGTTCTACACCTACCTTAATATATAGGCATGCCTTATGAATGTGCCAACTAAGTAAATTGAGACATATCAAGCATTATTGAAAGGAGAATATGCGAAGTAAATTAGCAACATTTCCATGGTAAGAAGTTCAAATTTCAACTTTTTGAAGAAAAAAATGGAAGAAGAAAGAAAAAGGTTTGAGCCCTATTCGAGCAAGAAGAAAATAATGTTCCAGCCCTATTCAATCTTACTAAAATTTAACATTCTTGAAGGTGTTTAATCAACTATATATTAATATAAGACCTGCTACTATATCAGTTGCCATAGGTTAGTTATATTCCTTAACATACAAAAGTATTTGTAGGTTTTTACACAGATTCGTGTATAGAAAGAATAGTCATGTAAATACATTACATTAATGTCCTCTTTTAGTTTTACAGAGTACATCCATTGATAGGATATTAGTTTACGCCCTTGCAGCCAATCATTTGTATGCAATTTGATGTATGACATTATTATTTATTAAGTACAAAGGCATTCTTTATCTTTTATATTAAGTTGATTATATTTGATATTTTAATATTGAAGATAAAATCCATGAAATAATTAGTGTGTAATTGAAATTATGAGGAGATCATAATTGTAAGATTCAATTTACATTTACACATTATTCCTAAATGTTCCTAGTTGTAGTTTCATCAAAATGAGATATTGTTGAAATGGTAAAACTGACACACATTATATTTCTTTCTTATGAAGAAAGTAATTGATCTCATAAATTAAAGTATGGAGATATTTAAACTAATGTGTGAGTGATTATGAGAGCATAAGTCACTAAACTGACTTGACTATGAGAATCCCAGATGAAATATTACTTATGTGTTTGTGGATTTTCTCATAATGATGGTTGTATAATTAATCCTTTGACTTAAGATACCAAGGTATCTCGTGTGACAATTACTGTATTTTGATTTTATTTATGAACTATCCTAGGATAATTTAGTCGATGATACTTAGATGCAGTATGACTGTACAGAGACAATTGAATAAGTCAATAAAGGATTCGTCACTCTAAAGTTATTAGAGAGAATATTCTATTATTCTTCATTATTAATGATTTATAGAATTCTCTTGCCAAAGTGAATTGATATTTGAAAAGGTGTTTTCAAATTTCAATTATAAATCAATTATTAATTAGCAAGAACAAACATAATTAGACCAAAATAGTAGACACTATCTCTATACTCTGTCCAATTGGAATATTGGATCACAAAAGGATTAAATTTTACATCATAATCATGCATGGACAAGTTAAGTCAAATCAATTTGACATCCCTAATATTTGGGTGGTCATGACATGTTGCTAGATGTCAATATTGATATATGATTATAAATTGTTTAATTGAAGAACTAAAGACAAATTAAAATGGATTTTAATTTATCTGATTCTAATTGTGAATTAGAATTAGAATTTATAATCATTGCCAATATATTGAGAACCTAATATGTCATACATCAAAGAGCAATTTACGAAAGAAAAATCTATTTAATTAAATTGGACTTAATTATGAAGTTTGAGAAACTTGAGGGATCAAATATGAGATATTTGATTTTATTAAAAATAAATTAATTTGAATTTGAATTTGAATTTAATTATAATTAAATAATTTAATTTTAATAAAATTAAAAATTCCTAATGATTTTTAATTAATAGGAAGAACAAACATAGAAGCTAGCACTTCTTGTTCTTCCTTCTAAAAGTTAAGAAATTGCTTTGGTTGATATCGTTAGAGGTTGGACGATTAAACAACTTGTGGTTGACATGGTGAAGAACTTATCAAAAGATTTCGACAGGAAACATGAATCGGGTATGATTCATATTTTTCCGTTATGTCCGTTATTTGATCATAGTTGGATTCCAAAAGTGGTATCCGAGACTCCATTGATTGTTTAACTTAGATTAGTTGCTTGATTGTTGTTGATTTTGATTAAAAAAATTATGGTTTTTATGCTACTATTTTTCTATCTTTTTTTGCGACTATTTTGTCTATTATGAAAATGGCATATGTTTATTCTGGAAATTGTTTCCACGGCTGCTCATTGTTTTGATTTTTGGAAAATTGTTTCTTAAATCCTTCTGTGTATTTTTGGCATTCTAAACTAGTTTTACATTTATATGGGTTTTGGAAATCGTTGTTAATTCCCGCATATGTGTTTTGAAAAAATTGATTTACTTCTGATGCCCACATATGCATTCTAAAACCAAATTGACTTATGTCTAATTTGCATATGTTGTTTATTTTTATGCTATGGCACAATATGCATTTTCTGCCACGGTTTTGTTTGGCTATGTGTTTATTGATTTTCCGCTATTTTTGATTATGTCTTCTACGTGTTAATTTCTATGTGCTAGTTTTTCTTTACGATTTTTGCTCTCGATTTACTGCCTTGCGTATACAAGAATCAGATGGGTGATTATCACCCATCTAATTGTCGTATTTGGAGACCCAGTGGAGTCGTTGGCGCTACTGGCATCGCTCGATGTCACTGGATGGCTTCGCTAGAGACGATGACAGGCGACATCATGGATGGCGTCGCTTGGACAGCCATGGAAGTGCCGGTTGGAGACCCGAAGGTTTAAAACCCAACAGTTGGAGCGACGTGAGGTTGAAGAGTCACGAACATTACCTGAGGAGTTGGAGAAACGTTAGATGAAAGAAATGGTAGCATTTTCCAGAAACATGGACGTTTTTGGAGGACGTGCGAGAATGATGGGCGTGTATGAGACATGCACTCACCGTTCTTTGGAAACAAGCCGGTGAACACATGCGGTAGTCAACGTTCCCGTCGTAATTCCCTCGCTTTATTGCCACGGAGGCTTATGGCGCATGCTTTCTTCCCTTATTTTATAGTTTTTAACATTTTCAAAACCTTAATTTCAGTTATATTATTTTAATGGACATTAAATTAGTTTATACTTCTAATAAAATTGGAAAGGTGTTTTTCCAATTTTTTTCAAAGGAAATATTTTTTTAGGAAAATTTAATTTTAAATTTCAAGAGTTGAATTACTAAATTAAAATTGTTATAAAATCAATAATTAAAATCAAGCAAATATTTTGAATAATTTCTTTCATAGTTAGATTATGTTTGAAAATTTAAATATAATGAGATTTTATTGTTATGATGAGACTAAAATTTTTGAAAATTTTAATCATTTAATTAAATATTAAGTACACATTAGGAATGTGATGGTTGCCTTCTATCATTTAAGAATAA
>JAOQMP010000009.1:29867686-29881353 GCA_027563575.1 Erythroxylum pedicellare | reverse complement strand
CTTGTATTCAATAATTAGTCAACTAGCATTAACGTTTTTCATAAAACTTTCAGCTCCGCTCTTCAAATAGTCGACTAATATGATGATAGTCGATCAGTCTATTTATCCAACTGATAAGTCTGATTGTTAATAGTCGATTTGCAACATGATGGTCGACTTATTCTAAGCTCTAATTGATAGATCTCACACAATCTCCAATCTTTGATTGTTGAGATGCTTATTTGAATTTTTCATACAAGATCTTCTCATGAAATACATGTTGTTTAATTCTGATACTTATTATTGTAATCTTGATCTTTATAAATCGACTTTGTTTAAATTTCATTTGACTTGAAAATCATCAACAACATAATAGTCAACTTATGCTATTATTAGTCGACTAGGATATCATTATCTTTATTTTAATCTAATTACTTGAAATTATTTATTAACCAAAATTTTAAGTTTTATTATTATCAAAATATAGAAAAATTTAATTTGCCAACCTCCATTAATCCAACAGTTTGGCTTCCAATGGTAGCAATATTTACAAAATCTTGGGCAATATTTCTTTCTACGATTTTATTATCTTCTTCGACAAAATTGAGGCTTAGCTGGTAGTTCACATCTTGGTGTTATACTAAATACATGTCGAATACGTGGTCTCATATATTTACTGGCCCAAGTTTCTATTTATATATATGTTTGCTGTGGAAGTGGTTGACATCCATACACATTGATATTTGCACAATATATCCCGTTTAAGGTTAAATCCAGGCAAACTATACCCATTGCCATACCTTTATTCTAACAAAAGTAGTTTCAAAATTAAGAATAGCCAGAAGTCAGATCAGACTACCCATGACTTGGTCTCAGCTCAATTAAATCAGAACATCTCAAATCGTTTTACGACTTGCTAATTCAGTTTCGTCACTCGCTATTCTTCAGTACAAAATATTCTACTACAAACCACCGGCAATATATTGCCTGATCAATATGTGGAGGAATCTGCTTAATGTCTGTTCCAAGTTATTGGTCATCAATCCAACACCTGTAAGAATAAAGTGTAAAGAGTCGTGTGTTCATATTGGATGCTTTATCTCGCTATAAAGTTAAGGCGATAAGCACAGCAGAAAAAACGCATACAAATTAAAGCGGTCCTCGTATGTGATAAAATTCACGGCCAAACCAAGGCGACCAAATCATCCGGATCAGCCAAAGTCAAAATACAAAACGCTAGAAATACAAGCTAGAAGTGTTAAGGCATAGCAAAACATGAATCACATGCACCCAAAATGCATCATTGTAGCAAAGTCTAGAAATACCATAGGATCGCCATTCAATGACAGGCGTTAACAAATGTATACATGTACATCCAGATATAAGCTCCAGGATACCTCATATCAGAAAAAAAAAAAAGATTCCTATAGTCATGAAACACTGTTGCAATGATCTTGCAGTTTCTTTGCATGGATATAGAAACGAGAATAACCAAATTCTGTGATCTTACCCAGTAGTTCTACCCGAAACTTACAAAATGCCTAAATCAGGCCTTTTTCCATCCTCAATGCAAACCAATCCGAACCAAATTAACATTCATTAGAGAACCAAACTCCTCCTCCATTCAATTCAGCAACGAACTTCTCTTCAATCTCACCTTCCAGTTTTCCTGAGCTCGACCCAATTCCAATCATAGCAAGTAAATACTTTTAGCACATCAGAAACTACCACCACCTAATTAATCATAAAAATAAACTAAAATTTACCATCAAAACTCAGTCTCCTTAGGCTTTGGATAACCATCGTACTCCAATTTCACACCCATACCCGCCCTGACCACCCGAAATTTTAACCTTAAACTGTCCATTATCTCCTGAACACTCTCATTCTCTGGTTCCATAATCGGGTATTTCCCAATCAACTCCTCCATCTGCTTCACAGACTTCTGAATACGGGCCGAGAAATGAGACGGGTCGACCCGTATCGCTGCATTCCAAACATCAACGCATCCCCGATAAAAGCCGAGCTCTTCGCCGACTTCGAAGCCAGTTTTCAGGCCGACTTGTCGGGCCTCCTCTTTTCCGGTGGTTAGGCCGTGCTTGTAACCTTCAGAGTAGCCTTGTTTGAAGTGGGTTTCTTCTAGGTTTAGCGCTGAATCGAAGTTATCTTCAATGGACTCCATGAACACCAAGGGTCTGATATGCGCCTAATAATCAAAAAGAAAAAGAAGCTGCCGAAACCAGGACGCGTCAATAAACGTAAATTGGGAGTCGAAATGCGGGAGGATTAGCGAGGCAAATGAGGGAAATTGAAGGAATTAGGGTTTCGAATTGGAGCTAAAAGGCGTAGAGAAAACTCATAGTTCCTCAATCAAAATAAAAATACAATTATTTTCAGGTTCAAATAGAACTGTAGAAGTAGCATAAACATTTAAGAAATAAGGAAGTGAGAAACAGCTCTGCCGCTTCCAGGACGTCTAATCTAAATCTAATCACCTGTTTTTTATAACTTCCAATTTACTAATACTATACTTCATAAATATTCTTGATATATATCATTTAAACTATGTAACATTTCATTAATTATATATTTTTAATTTTTAATTACAAAATATAAATTAATTGTTAAGTTGAGGGATTTTATAAATCATTCATTTCTTTTAAAGATATAGATAAGCTATCTTCTCCTCAAAACAATTTCTTAGAGAAAACAAATAAAATAAATTAGTTTATATTATTAGCTTTTATATTAAGTTGGTTTCATTCGTCCAACAGATAAATTTGTTACCTAACTTATGATCCCAAGGTACGATTAAGAATAATACGAGAATAATCATTTTTGAGAATAATAGAGCCTTTAAGAAATATGTCCAAAACTTGGATATACCTGATTATGAGTGGCAGAATGATCATTTTGAACCCAATTCAAAATCAAAATCTATAAGTATACAGAAGAGTTGAAGAGGAAGGAAGAGAGTTTCAAAAGCTTGCTTAGGAGTCAATCCCACGTTGGAAGTGAGGGAGGGAGGGTATAAGCTTCGTTTGAAGGTATAAAAAACAGACATATCTTTAAGGTTTTAAATATTTAAAAAAAAAATTCATAATTTTTTGTGTTAATTCTTGACGTAAATTGTGAAATCTTTCTCTTGTAATCTTTAATTTTTTTGCTCTATCTAAATAAAGACTAAGAAAAAAAAACTCTCAAATCACATTAAGACCTAATACATAAAATTATGAGAGACTTTTAAATATTTAAAACCTTAAACATATATCTCTTAGTATACCTTCAAATGAAAATTATACTGTGAACTAGTTTCAATGTGTTGAAAGAATCAAATATTTTGTACTAATAAGAATGGACGACAATCTGGAACAAGTTGAAAAAACTATACAAGTTCAACTCCATGATATTATACAATTAGTCAATCGATTAACATTAACAACCAATGAGCATAACCAATA
The DNA here is from genome assembly GCA_027563575.1 of Erythroxylum pedicellare. Lineage (NCBI taxonomy): Eukaryota > Viridiplantae > Streptophyta > Magnoliopsida > Malpighiales > Erythroxylaceae > Erythroxylum > Erythroxylum pedicellare. The sequence continues at coordinate 29,877,913 of JAOQMP010000009.1, read as the reverse complement.
TAAAATTACTGATACAGAAGAAATTATTTACGGCTATGAATTAGATCAAGATATTTTTACTCAAACTAATTCCCCGGATCAACCTAGTACTAGCGGCAGTAAATGCTTCAAAACATTTATTAACAACATTGAAAAAACTCGAAAAATTGTTACAAATACAAATAGCAGATGAAATTTTTAAATATATTTGGCATGCCAGTTATTATAATGATATAATAATTGAAAAATATACATTTGCAGTCCCTTCAATATATCATCAAGAATTAGGATTACCATTTATTATACGAAATAAATTTTTAAAGTTATATAATCTTTTTGTCAATATTTACATTATATAACTCTTAAAACTCCTCCTATAAAATCTCTCAATCAGAAATCAATTATTTTAAAAATTCCGATATACCATAATTCGTATATACAAAAGTTACAGATGCTAACTACTAATCTTGATTCTCTTCAATTCTATTTACTAAACAATACGGTTTTTTAGCAGGAAATTGAAACCTTATTAGATAATGTATGTAGTGAGAATTCATTAGATCCCATCAAAAATACAAATCACGAATTAGTTCAAATAAAATTAAAAGATCCTTATCAAGAAATCAACATTAAAAATAATATTCCTTATTCTCAAATAGATGTCCAAGAATTTATTAATGAATGTTCTGATTTATTAACTAAAGGATTAATCTCTCCTAGTTATAGTAAACGTTCATCATCAGCATTTTATGTAAATAATTCAGCTGAACAAAAAAGAGGCAAGAGACGAATGACTATTAATTACAAAAAATTAATATCTTCGACAGTTTGAAAGATTGGATAACTACTATAGATTTTGATGAAGATTTCGCGTTCCTTGGCGAAGTGATCTTTATAATTCTTAACAACTTGTATAAATCCAAGAGGGAATTCAGATAAGAGAGCTAAATCATTGAAATAAAGGGTATCAATTAGTCCACTTTGAAAAAATAAATAAGTGGATAGTGGATCGGCTCCAGGAAAAATATTTGCTTTTGGTCCGAATCGTCCTCTATTTTGTGGATAATACTGGAATATCTTCATTTCGTTATTCTAATGATTTAAAGCTTGAAAACATTCTAGAAACATTTTAGAGGTAAGTCTTCGGGCTTCTTTCTGAATAATTTTTTCTACTTGGAGGGATTTGGATGGGAGAAGATTAATTTTATCAAGATCAATAGGTTTCCCAAGTGTTTTCATAGTAGAAGGAAGAGATAATGATGTTTGCAGAATTTGACTATATTGGGGTTTCAAAGGGGGATTTTTAAATTCAGATAAAGATTTTTCTGCTTCGACTCGAGTTGCAAAACTCTTATGTACAATGCCTTTCTTCCCAGTTATATGAATTGTTGTTTTGTGCTATTCTTCATAAATACCTGACATTAGGCCATTGTAGATAATATAAAGTTTTGATTCTGTTTCATCTTAATTTCTTTGAGACCGGCTGGAGAGAATAGTTGAGGAGTGACTAAAGGGATAGATTGAGTAGTTGATTGCTCCAGTATTTTGGGCTTTTCAGAGGTACTCGTATGAGAACTATTGGGAGTATTGGTTTGGATTTGGGTTTTGAGAAATTCAATAGTGGTTTTGAGTTGGGTTAATTCTTGAGAAGTCTTCTGGACTTGATTTTGTAGTTCTTGTAGTGCTTTTTCTTTGAGATTGTATACTTCCTCTATGCTTTTCAAAGTTGTTTCCATTCTCTAGTTAAAATATCTACAAGAAAATTATCAGAAGATTTTATATATTTAATAGTGTAATTATATTGACTAAGCTCAAGCTGCCAACAGATAAGACATCCTTGATTATAATTTGTCTTAATGGTATACTTGGTGAATTCACATAGATACTTGGAATCTGTTTGTACTTGAAATGCAACGGATAATAAATCTAAGCGCCACTTTCTCAAAATTTTGAGTAGAGCTAATATTTCTTTTTCATGTGTTAGATACTTGAGCTCAGTAGGATTAAAGGTCCCGTTTATATACTTGCACAATAAATACTTTTTTGTATTGAATGATTTTGCCAAAAGACAACCTGCCCATATATCTATACTGGCGTCCATTTGTACTAACAATGTATCCATCGGAAGATAATTATATAAAATAGGAAGATTCTTAAAGAGAGCTTTTAACTTTGCACAGCAGTGGTATCTTGCTCTGTCTAATTCCATTGATGCAATGTACTACATTTGAGTTGTAAACATTTTCGTTCTTTTGCTAAATCTTTCAAAAATCTTTGATCAGTAATTTAAAAGATCTAAAAATTGTTGTACTTGTTTTTTATCTTTGAAAATATTAGGAAAATCCTGTAATTTTTGTAATATATTTGGCTGTAATCGTAAATATCCATTGTTAAATTCAATACATAAATATTCAATATTTTGTCTAGCAATTTTAGCTTTCTTTTTACTTAAAATTATTCCACGATCTCTACAATTTTTAAAACTCTTTTGAATTTCTTTAGATGATCAAATTTATCCTGATTGGAATAAATAATAATATCATCAATATAAACAAAAGTAAAGTCTTCTAATCCTACTAAATTATTATCCATAAATCGTTGATAAATACTAGGTGTTGTTTTAATCCAAAGGGTAAAACATTCCATTGGTAATGTTTTTTAGGGAGACAAGAAAATGCTGTTAAATCTTCTATATTTTCATGTAATTTTAGTTGCCAATAACCTGATTTCGTGTCTAATGTAGTAAACCATGTATGACCTTTGAGTTTATTAATAATATAATCTTTCCTATGTAATTTATATGCATCTCTAATAGTGGCAGCATTTAATTTTTTGTAATTAATAATCATTTGTCTCTAGCCTCTTTTTTTTTTAGCTGAATTATTTACATAAAATACTTGTGATGAATGTTTACTATAATTAGGAGAGATTATTCTTGACGTAAATTGTGAGATCTTTCTCTTGTAATCTTTATTTTTTTCTCTTAATTCACATTAAGAACTAATACATAAAATTATGAGAGCTTTTTAAATATTTAAAACATTAAGCATATATCTCTTTATATAGCTTCAAATGAAGCTTATACTGTGATCTACTTTCAACGTGTGATAGAAAACCAAATGAGTCTACACTAAATCTGTTGAAAGAAACAAATATTTTGTACTAACATCTTAGTGCTTGTTTTAAATTATACAAAGATTTGTTTAACATACAAATCAATTTCTCTTTCCCTTATTCTTCAAAACCTTTTAGTAATGTATATAAATTGTTGTGTTTAGGCTTTAGAGTCATCTCCTATCACAAAGGAGAGAGTAACGCCAGTGTGAGGGGGTTTATGAGTACGGAACCGGCACTGGAGTTCTAAAAACTGATTACACAAGGGGATGTTATCTTCTGTGCCTGCAATCCTAGCCCTACCTGTGTTATTTCATCCTAGTTACTTATTTATATAGGACCTACATAAAATAGGTGGCCAGGATAGAGTGACACTGAATAAGCCATGATTACTAGCACAGAAGATTTGAGGGGTATAGCAAGACTAATAAAATAAAAAAGGTAACAGAAAGAGAATATAAACATGCATTAAACATGTTTAGAACTTTACTTTTCAAATCGGTTTCGCAATTTATGTCCTATTTATATTTTCAATAATTGAAAAGGAAGGATATATTAATGTTTGTAAACAACAATGTTTCGACAAGTTATGAGATTCAACTTTTGGATTTTGCACACACCTTTGGTTACGAAATCTCAGCTGTTTGTTCTTTCATCAAACGGCTATCCTCTTCTAGACTTCAAACCTTGCACAGAGAAGCAATCACTATAACGATTTACGCAACTAATAATTCTAAATACTTGTGAAAATTAAAACTAAAATGCTTCTTGGAAACTCTCGTTTCGTTGATCCTATATACCTCTGTACGAGAACAAACTCCATCTAACTTCACTTTATTCTCCATTTTTTGCGGATGACTCTCCAATCAGATAAAACTGATAACCAGATCTGGAAACGAAAGATCAGAATAAGGGAAACAATAAAAAGAAAGAAAACCAGTAAGACAAAGAAACAGAGATCGATCTTACGTTCTTCGTCGATTTCTTGTCAGATCAGAGTACATTGATAACAGAGATCGTTCTCGGACTCTATTTCGGATCAGAACGCCGTTAATATCAGAGATGGAACAAGAGATGAACATAGGTGAATCACAGAGAAGCGACAGTAAGGAGGGGAAAGGCTAGGAGGACGATAAGAAGATTAAGGAAACTGAAAAGTGGAAACCGACGTGGAGGGAAACTCTAGAAGCAGACGCAAGGTTGAACGACGCCGTATGATGAGGTAGAATGGATCAACTTGTCCAACATCATTTTAATCTATTTTTGAGTTAAGAGTAAATTTATTTTTATTTATAAATATTAATTAATTAATTTTTAATTTTTAGTTTTAAATTAGTTAAATATATAATTTGTACACAGAAATAATAGACCCAAAATTACACATCAAATGCTACTATATATAATAAATTAATACATACATATAAATAATATAATTAATTATTAAAAAAATCAAATTAATTTGTCTAGTCGAATAACAAAAATTTTGAATTAACTTTTCAAAAATTTTAAAACTTTTTAATTCAATTTATTGCTAATTTTTATAAATAAATCGTTTCTATAAATTAAAATAAATAAATAAATTTTTATTTAATAATTACTTTTTTAATTAAACTTTAAGTCTTTCAATTATAACAGCGTCTCTCTTTTGATCTTATTTCAATTTTTCAAATAATTTTTATAACAGTTTAATAATTGTTTATCCTTTAAACTTTAAATCTCTTATTTTATTGATTAAAATTTTAATATAATTTAATAGATACGTATAAATAAATTTAAAATTTAAAATTATAGTAAATATATATTATGTGATCAAAAATTAAAGTTTTTATCCTCTTTCAATCCAAATTTTAATTTTAATTTTAAAGTTTAAACATTTGGACAAACTTTGAACGATTATAATTCAACGTTGGGATAACTAATTATGAAGTACTTCACCTTTGAAGGTCTTTTCAATTCATTATACAAATTTTTAAATTTTTTTAATTAAGTTATTAACATTTTAAAACTTTAATAATTTAATTCAAAATTTTTATTGAAATGACTAATAAATAAACATTCATTTGATATTTAATAAATATATCACGTTGTAAAAAATAATTTTTTAAATTGTTAAAATTTTAAAAAAATTGATCACTTAATTAAAAATTTTAAAAGTTTAAACATTAAATTAAAATAATATTAAAAAATTAAACACTTTTAAACATTTTATCCTTTAAAATTCAAACCAAAAAACAGAAGTAAGTGCTTGTTTGGATGAACTTATATCAGTAAAATTTTTGTCAGTAAAATTTTTCTGATAATAGTTTTTCTAAGAAGTCAGTTAACTGTTTGGTTATCATTTAAAAAAGACATTTTTTTTAAAGAGTTTCATACAATAGACTGTTTGGTAACATAAAAATAAAAACACTTTTAATTTAACTATATTTTATTTTGTAATAAAATTTATTTATGCATATAAATATTATGTAAAATATAATAAATAATATGCAAAGCACAATATCTTAATTATTATATAATTTTATACCATACGAAACATAAATGAAAATATATCTAACCAAATCTTTTATTTGGATTATAAAAAAGTAAAATTAATATTAAAATATATAAAAATGTCAAATAATATTATATAAATCTCAAAATAAATATGAAGAAGTGTTTGTGGATATTGTAAGAATTATGTATAAAATATAAGAATAAAAGGGATTAAAAATAGGTTTATTAATTGATTTAAAAAATCTATATGAAAATTTAATTTTTTGAAAAATAGGAAAGAAAAATTGCGTTCAAAGAGAGGTAAGTTAATTGAGGATAGAGTCACAGACCAAGCACAAGCATACGGTATTATTCTTAGTTATCGGGCTTGGTCTCCGGGAGAGTATCCTTGGGCTTATAGTAGACTAAACCAATCAATTATATGTTCAGAGTCGAGACCTTAAGCACACGATCATCAATATGGTTTGAAGTTAGTTGAAAATTATATAACAAAAACAACATTTCAATAACAATCTTATTAAACTCCAGGTGCTGGTGAGTTGGTAAGGGGCTCTTTTGGTTTAAATGAGATTGCGGATTCAAACATTCCTCATGTATGCAGCCGTTTAAAACTTGGAACCAGAGCTTTGCCTCCTACAAGGGACCTACCCGGCTCGAGCTGGGTTTAGTCTGGGTATAGATGGCTTAAAGGTGCATTCCCATAGTTAGGACCCTCCTAGAATATCTCGTGGGCAACCAATAAAAAATAACAATCTTACTAATATACATAATTTAGAGAGCTCATGCAATTGGTCTCCGATCTCTAATTAGTATAGAAGTTGTTTCTAAATAACACTATCATAAAGAACAACAATAATAATAGTATGAAAAAGAACAAGACTAAGTAGGAAAATATTTAAGTTAAATCACTAAGAGCTAAGTACTACATATTTAAATAATTATGCTAAATAGAAGAGGAAAACACTAAAAGACCTATGAGAACGACGAGGATTTTAACTTACCTAAAATATGATTTGCAATAGAGAACTTTGGTGTATTAAAAAACGGATTAAGTCGTATTCTTGGTAAGTTTTAACATAACTATATCATTTTTACCACTACTCTCTAATTCTTCTTAATCATTTTTTTCCCCTTTACATTTTCTAAATACAATCTTCTTACATCTTCTTACTGAAGGGTCTACGTCATCTTTATATGTCCAAATCATCTAAATTTTGTCTCTTTTAATTTTTTAATAATGTAATATAATCTATTATAATTCAATAACACATCATCTTCACTAAGCAATAGTTGTGAACTACACTCACTTGGAACCTTGTTCTTGAAATCGGATTCTATAGTTGTTGAGTTAATGATCCTTAAGGCCTTTCACTAAGCAACTTATGACACTGTCACTTCTTAAGTGACTAATCGGATTTGTTAATGCTTCCACTGAAAGCAAAATTATGATAAAATTGATTGGCAAAACACTAACCCTGCTCATTGAAGCAATGCCTTTGCTTAGTCGAGAGTTTACTGGCTAGTCAAATGTAGTCAGTCTAATTTCATCGTCTAATTTATGCATATCATTTGAGATATTAGAAGCATTGTTCTTGTATGTCTCATGGAACTATTTGACACTATATATAACTTACTATAAAGTCACTTTTGTTTACAAGTTATAATCGAAGTTGGCGAAGGAAAAGCAAAGCGATGTTAATCTCAAGTGCATACGTGTGCTTAATTTATGAAATATAAGAGTCAATTAAAAAAATACAAGTAAATGGTATAATTTTGAATGAGATTAAGCACATTATTTGTGTGGAAAAGCAGGATGAGCCAAACCGAGAGACAAGGAGAAGCGTGGGTTAGTTTTCTTGGCTTGGAATTGAAGGGATATGAATAGGTATGGCAGTTAGACCCACACTTGCCTCTCACTCACTCAGTCCCTCACCACCACCACACCACTCACTCTCCTCCATCCTTTTTCATATTAACACATTAACAATTTGCAACACGATGTTTACATCACAAAAACACACATTGTAACACACTTCACGTGCGGACTTCCGTTAGTTTTTGTTTTTGTTTGACCGGCGGCGCCACCACCACAAGGTCGTAGAAAAAGTCTCCAAACTTGCTAACCTCCTACCACTTGTCACCACCGCTTATCGACTCTTATTCACTCTCAATCTCTTATTTTACCTCGTCCTCAAAATTAACCATGACTGTATCTAAAAACTAGGACTATTACTCCTCTATTCACCATACGTGATGCAACATAACGACAAGTTTTTCACTACAAGAAGAACAAACCCCATCCCTTTATCTTCACCATTCTTAATTGCCCACGTTATAATTCACGTCATTAATCATTTCTTTTCATCTTCCCTTCCTGTTTTTGGTTTCTTCTTCTTGTTTTTTTTTGGGTTTCTTTTTTTTGGTTTTTTTCCTCTTTGTATGGCTTTGATTGTGGATCAACAATCGGAATTCAAGCACTTTTGTAAGATTTGCAAGAAAGGGTTTGGTTGTGGAAGAGCGTTAGGAGGGCATATGAGGGCACATGGAATAGGTGATGAAACTGGCCATATGGACGATGAAGACCCAGCAAGCGATTGGGAAGATAAGTTAGGAAGCGATGTGGCTCCGGGCAACAAGCGCATGTATGCATTACGAACGAACCCGAATAGATTCAAGAGTTGCAGGGTCTGCGAGAATTGTGGTAAAGAATTCCTATCCTGGAAATCATTTCTCGAGCATGGGAAATGTAGCTCTGAGGACGCCGATGAATCACTTGTATCGTCACCTGGGTCGGAAGAAGATGGAACGACGAGAAGAGGTTGTGGTTGGTCTAAACGGAAGAGATCATTGAGAGCCAAAGTTGGCGAGTTTAACTCGAACTGTCCGTCCAGCGAAGAAGAAGATCTCGCGAATTGTCTAATGATGTTATCTAATGCAACTGTTGATCCTTTAGTGGCTGAACCTGAAGAGTCATGTGCCTCAGCGAGTAAAGACGAAGAACGAAGAAACCCAATGAGTTTTATAGCTCCTTTGGCTTATAAACCTACCATTGAGAAAGCTAAAGGTGTAGCTAAAGGATTGTTTGAATGTAAAGCATGTAAGAAGGTTTTCAATTCCCACCAAGCATTAGGTGGACATAGAGCTAGTCACAAGAAAGTTAAAGGGTGTTTCGCGGCTAGGCTCGATCAGGGTTTGGAGGATAGTGTAGCTGATGAAGATGTGGTCACACATGAAGAGTTCTTGCCAACAAAACCTACGTCAGCTTTGCATTTCGATCATGGTTCAAATGCTCCAATGGCTTCTACTTCCAAAAGGAAATCTAAGGTTCACGAATGCTCAATCTGTCATCGTGTTTTCTCCTCAGGACAAGCTTTAGGTGGCCATAAGAGGTGCCACTGGATCACTTCGAATTCACCTGACGCTTCATCTCTCGCCAAGTTTCATCAGTTTCAAGAACAAGTGGAACAAGTTCAACACAAACCAAAGCTCATCGACAGTCCTGAGACACTTGATCTTACACTTGATCTGAACCTCCCTGCTCCGGCAGATGATCACCCTGTAATCTTGGACGTGTCTACTCAGATTTACCTTCAATCCTGGGTAGGAGTTGACGGAAAAGGAAAGGAAGAACACCACCTCCATCATCACCAACTTGACCAGGACCAACAAAACGAGGACACCAACCAGAAAACCAACGACAACAAGAACATTGTCAATGACAACAACTATAATAACTCAATGCAGGATATGGATAATGAAGCTGACAGTAAGACGAAGATACCAAAGCTTAGTGAACTAAAGGACATGAACGCGACTGGGAGTTCATCTCCATGGTTGCAGGTTGGGATTGGTTCAACTACTGGCACAGTGGGCACTGACCCGTAATTATTAAAAATTTTGTGAAACTCACACGAAGATCTTCTCTTCTTCTTCTTCTTCTTCTTCTTCATCTTTTCTTTTCTTTTATTTTCCTGATTACCATACTGTAATTACAGACTCAACAGGTTTATATTTATAATTAAACACAATTTTTTCGTAATCCATTTTCTGAACAAGAAAGGAACTTCTTAACTATCTCATAATTCCTGCATATCATCCAATTTCAAAGTAGCAAGCATTCTAATTTCTTCCAAATGTATGTTTAGAGTGTGCTCCGAATTGTTCTAACAACAGTTGTTAGTGGCCTAAACTTACTAAAGTTGTAACTTGAAGGAAATGATTTTAATAACACTTTTTTGAGTAAAGTTGGATTGTTCGTAGAAGTGAACTGAAAAAATATGATGTACAGATTTAGAAATGTGTTCACTTAACCTATAATTTATTATTCTTATGATTATTCAAAATGGAACTATAAAGAAATAATTAAGTTTTAGATATTTTAAATCCCAATATCTTTTATATTTGTGTTTATCTTAATTGTCTAGGTGAGCTTCGTAACAACTAGTTAGGTTACTAGTTCGAGTCATGAAATCAGCTACTATATAAAATACAAAAAGAAGGTTGTGTACCCATCTCCAATCCTTGCAAAGTGGAAAATGATAAATTTATTTATATATTTATAATTTTATTCTTAATTATAAAAAGAGAGATTAATGTTACAATTTGTTATTATGTGAATTCTATTAATAGAATAATGAGTAT
>JAOQMP010000009.1:29827218-29840653 GCA_027563575.1 Erythroxylum pedicellare | reverse complement strand
TCAATAGAAGGGTAACGAATGATTTCTTTCACTACTTTTACCTTTTTTTCTGTAACTTGCATCACTCTTATATTGTTTCATTTGTATGTGGAGCTACAGGAAACAACCTCTCTATTATGTAAAGTTAAGATTGTATACTACTAGACCTCGTTTCTTTATGGGACCTTAGACTGTGTGATGATGATGATTGTGAATTTTTAATTTTTGTTTTTAAAATAAAATAAAATATTTTTATTATATATATATATATAAAATTTTATTTTATTTAAAAAAATTAAAAATTCACAATAATTATAAAAGTTGAAGTGACAAAATAACAAATTAAAAAAACTTTGAAAAAAAGATAGGGGAAGGAGAGGTATGCAGGAGGGAGGGAGAGAGAGTTTAAGAATTTTTGAAAATTTTACAAAAATGTTTCCTTACTTTTAATTTTTTTTGTACTGGCTAATATTTGACCTATATTTTGAATACCAATCGGTACCATTCGAACTCGAAAAATACAGATGGGTATTTAAACCCAGTATAATGGACTTTCCATTTCGTACGAATTTTATTCTGATACGGTATATATCGACTAGTATGAAATGGTATCCTAAACCTTGGCTTGAACTCCTTTAGAATATTTTAAAATAATAGCATTTTAATTTACTATTATCTCGTTTTGATTTTTAATTCTTCAAACTTATAAATTGAAACCATACTATTTTAAATTTTTATTTAAAAATATGAATATGAATTTAATTCAAACAAGATTACTTAAATTTTATTTTGAAGAATAAGAATGAATAGTTATTTTTAAATTGAACTTAGTCCAACCAAAATTATTAAGTCTAGGTTTAATTATTGAAACAAAGTTTTTAAAAGTTTCTAAACTTAAAATGTCATAAATACAATAAAAAGGATTACAATTAAAGTGTTAAATTGCATTGCTTTATTAAAAAGAAATATATATATTTTAAAGCATATATTTTTTTAAAATAATTTAGTGTAAATTTTTATAAAATTTAATTTATAATCAAAACTTTAAATTTTGTACGATTCAAATTAATACGCTATTTTTATTAAAACGATTAGTAAATAAATATTTATAAAGTATTTAATAGACACGTCGTATTAGCAAAAAATAATTTTTCGTAATTTATTCAAAATTTGGAAATTTAATCACTAAAAATCCAATACTATTTTAAAAATTTGTAAAAATGAAATACTATTTAATTCATTATATATATGTGTGTGTACGTATATACGTATACAAGTAACTACAGGACTATCTTTCTATGCCTATGACCGGCAGGTTTGGTAGGACGTTGACTGGTTGAGACAAGGACAGTATGCTCTTAAAGCTCACGCTTCTCATATGTAATGATCACTTGAAAGCTAAAATAATGTTGATTAGTCGAGTCTCTTACATTCATTTGTCTTTACTAAACATATCGGCACAAAGCTTTCCAGGATACAGCTAAAGTCACTTTTCTGAATCTGAACATGACTCATGCATCGATGGAACATTGAGATAACTTGTCAATCGAATCTTGTGTAAAAGATATTTACCACCAAACACATGAAAGACAGAAGTCATCAGCAACGGATTAGGTGTTTAGTGGTCGGATGTGTTCTGCTGGTCTGTAATAGAGGACTGCGATTGCACCGAAACAGAATGCATATCGAAGTTTGGAACAAAAATTCTTGGCGTAATGTTAATGTCGTTGCTATTTATTATAAAGAGTATTATATAAAAATTAAAATTAAAATAATATTTTTCAAGTTTTGTATCAATTTCAAATTTTATAGTTAGATTTAATTTTAGTAATTAAAATAATATTATTTTATTTAAATAATTGAAACTAAACAATTATATTTTAAATTAAAATAGTCCAATTTGATTAGTTAAAATAATATTTTTTTAAAAATTGAAATAAAATAACCATATTTTTAAAACGAAGTTACTAAACTTTACTAGCAAAAATGAGATCATCTTGTTAAGTTTAATAGATTATATTGTTTTGTTCAAATATAATATAATTTTAAACCTCTAACTTCAATTCAAGTTCAAATCATTTGTAGAGTGTAGACTCGAAAAAGGTTAAATCCTATCAACTTCAAATTAAACCATTTTTTGTTTAAATATTAAAAATAAAATGTAAATAAAATATAATTATTATAGGACTTTTCAAAATATTTATACTATTTTAAATGTCTCCAATTCTTAACAAAACCATGGGAGAGTCAAAGTCGAAAAGAGAATTACTCACTTCTTTATCTAACTCAAAACCGTGCATGAGACTTTCATCTCGCACGGCTCTTGAGTGATAAAAGAAATAAGAACTCATCTTTTTCTTCCTTTTTTAATTACCTTCGTGGGTGTGTAAAGATATTGAGAGATGTTATATGTTAGAATATAATATTAGATGTGGATTGTTGACTTAAAGAAAGCTTATGATATGATATATAAGGAAATCACGTGGAAATGTTTAAAAATTACGAGAGTTTTTATGACATATGAGTATATAAGTAGTGATAGAATGTTTTTCATTCGATATCTTTTTATTTGTAGTAGTGATAGACGAGCCCATAAAAAATAAATAAGACGATGTGTCTTAGTATATATTATTTGCTAATAATATTATTTTAGTGTATAAGACAAAGGAGAGTGTCAATGTTAAGTTAGAATTTTAGCAAGATAAGTTAGATTCGAATAATTTTAGATTGATCAGGACTAAAACTAAGAACTTAAAGTGTAACTTTTCAGGCCACAAAGTAGCTTATGATGTAGAGGTAAATATTGATTCAAAAGTTATGTCACATAAATAGTGTTCTAAGTATCTATCATATTTCATCCAAAGCAATTGAGGAATTGACGAAGATATTGTTTATCGTATCAAATCAAAGTGGCTTAAATAGAAAATTACATAAGAAGTTTTACGTGGCAAGAAGACATTACTCAAGCTCAAAAGTAAATTCTATCGTTTAGCTATTAGGTCAACTAATAGTGGCCAATATGAGGATGTTTCATTGGATGTGCAACTATATTAGAAGAGATAAAGTCATAAATGTAATTATAAGAGACAAATTAAAGTTTACTAATATTAATGAAAATTTAAGAAAGACAAGATTTAGGTAGTTAGGATGTGTTAAGCGAAGACATCCTAATGTTTTAATGAAAAAATGTGAGAATATTGTATTTAGAGACCGTGAAAGGAAAAAAGAAAAGAAAATTTAAGAAGAATCGGGAGAAGGTGATCAAGAATGATATGACTTTGCTAGAATTTACATATAACCCTAGATAGAAATTTTCGACATATTAGGTTACGATTATGATGATCTCACATAAAGATGTCTTTTTTTTATATAGGTTTTTTAAATATTTTCTTTCGAATTTTATGTCTTGTATTTTACTTAAATATTTAACACATAGTAGTTCCCTCGTAATTATTTAACCTAAACAAATCTCCCAACTTAACCTAAACATGTGTCTTGTAGTGATTTGTTTGTTTTATTTATTTACTTGTTTCCTTTTTGTTTGTGTATTTATTTACTTATTTTATCTTTATTTTTATTTTTACCTAATTTTATATTTATTGTATTATTTATCTTATTCCTTATTTTTTATATTTTTATTTGTACTTTTGGAGCTCTTTAGTTAGGGGTAAAGATAGGGATGTTAATTTTGACCTAATTAAAATTTGGCTCTAGTTGATCGGACCCAATCGGAACATAAAATAATGTCGTTTTTAATTCTGGAAGATTTACGTACAAATTAAGACAAGAAATGAATTTGAGAGCACAATCGTCTTTGAGTAAGATTTTTATTAACTGATAGGTTGAAAGTGCTACTTGAAGGTGCTTTTCAAAACATAGCTGGTTAAGTTGAATAAGCTAACTCATCTAGCTGCTAATCAAACAAATATACTAGACGTTAACATAGTCAAATAACTAATACTTTTCAATCAGTTGAAATATACTTTAAACGCTATCTGCCAAACATGTCTTTAATTTATGCTAAACAGCTAATACTTTTTTATCTGTTGAAATATAGCGTACGTAAACGCTATCTACTAGACACGCCGTGAATCCCATTAAATTTTACAAAATTGAAAGTAATTATTTATTAAAATATAAAATATTATTACTTTATATATGTAAGAATTAAATTTGAGTTATAAAGTACAAATTTGAGCTTAATTTAAAATTTAAATTCAAAGTAAAAAAAAAAAGGCTCAAATCCAATTTAAATTTTCAGGATACTAGAGCGGGTTCAACACAACCCGGTAAAACCCGACGCACCGAAAAGTCTTTTCTGTGGGCGTATTTTCTTCGTCGTTCTTGCTTCCGTCGTTAAAGGTCTTTTGCTTGTCTTCTGGTTTTCTCTGAAATCTGAGGAAGAAAAAGGGACAACGGCAACACAAAAATGTCTGACCAATCTCGCAAACTGCCGTCTCTGAATGCTCTCACAAACAACCTCGCGAGTCAGAACCAACTCGTCGACTCACTCACTGCGCATATCTCTCTCTACCACTCCCAATCTCTCTCTACGACAAACACTAAATCCAGCCTCAACTCTCGCGGCTCGATCCTCAAGTGGTTCGCATCTCTCACCGTCCATCAACGTCAGGCTCACCTCACCACCGTAGATCGCAAGTTCGTTCAGGTCGTAATTCAAATGCTCGGCAAACTTCGCGCGAACGGTTACGGCCGTTTTATAATCCTCCCGGACCTGCCCTCACACGACCTTCCGAGCATCTGCTACAAGAAGTCGCCAGGCCTCTTGTCGCGAATCGCCGAGTTCAACGACTCGGAGCGGTTAATTTTCATGTCCACTCGGCTTTTTTGGTCCAGAGAAGGCGAGAAGATCGAAGAATGTTCTTGCTCGACGAAGTTTCTAGATTCGATGACCGTACATGAAGAGTTGGTTGAGAATGTTGATAGATTCGTGGAGGCTATGGATAAGGTAACGAACGGGTCGTTTTTAAGAGGAGAAGAGAGCGAATTGGGATCGGAGTGGGTAGAATTGGAGTGGTTAAAATCGAAGGGCTATTATAGCATCGAGGCTTTTTTGGTGAACAGATTGGAAGTGTCTTTGAGATTGGCGTGGATGAATTGCTGTGGCGGGAAAAAAAGAGGGGTGAAACTGAAAGACAAAATCACCACGGCGGGTGTGTCGGCAAATGTGTTTTGGAGGAAGAAAGGTTGTGTTGATTGGTGGTGTAATTTGAATGCTGAAACTAGGAGACGTTTCTTCACCCTGGCGTTCGGTAAATCTGCAAAATCGTTGGTAATTTCTTCTGGTGTTTGATAAAATTTGATAGGTTTAATTAAGATCATGTTATTAACTTTTGTTCTTTTCAAGTTCTCAGACTCGTGAGATTCTGAATGGAGCTAGTGGCTTCTTGGAGGATGAGATGTGGCTGCTTAGAGCAGGAGGGGAGCAACCAATGAGGCACGTATATGCTGAAACTTCAAATGTTTGTTCCCAAAAACTCCCAATTGATGCAGAATTTGCTTCGGCGATTTTGCGTGGTTGTTTTCCTAGGAAACCTGTCATGACCAATGTGTATAATAGTTTGTTAATTCTTCAGGATATTGTAAGTTTGATATCTTCATGTCAGCTTTATGAATATGATATGTCAAAGGTGCATTTTACTACGTTAGGTTCTGTTAATACAATTTCTGACTGTATACTAAGGAAACTACGAGGACTTGTTATGATTGTTTCACTTGATTGTACAAAACTTGAGCTGCTTGGGGAGGGGAATACTAAGTCTTCCATTAAACAAAAAGACAAGCTTGGAGCAGGTAGTCGTAAGAAAAGGGGGAAAAATCATGGTGTGAAGAAGATAGATTCTGTGCTGGGAACAGAAGTGGATAAGACTTTTTTTGAGAAACCCTGCAAGGTATCTCTTTTGTAATTTCTAAATGTATTGATATTTTTGAGTTCACTAATTCTATCAACGGTTCCATTGTGTTAGGATGTTGAATTTGAACTGGCTTCTGCCGAGAGAATTAAATCAGTTGAATGCAACGGAATGCCTAAAGCACCTCATGGATTGGAAATGTGTGAAGATGTATGTCTTCGACTGTTATAATCGTTGCATAATTTTCATTTGGATGAACTCCCTTATTGATGATTTGAATAGGTTGTAACGTGTAGCCTGTCATTAGGAACACTCTCAAGGACCTGTTCTTGGAAAAGGACGGAGTGCTGCAAGGAGAAATAGGAAAGCAAGAAGTAAAAATAAGAATTCTGATGTCAACAACATATTTGATGTGAGAACTTCTGAAATATCAGTTGCAGAAGCTCCCTGCTTATCCAGTGTCACTTTGGATCAGGCAGTAGAGCCTCATGGGGCCTCTACTAACTTGGTGAAAAAGAATGTCTCAAATAGCAGTTCCATCTGCAAGGCCGGTCATCCGTCGCATATAAGTCTTAGTAGTTCTGTTGGTGAGCCGTCCAATGGGGAAGTTAATGTTGAAGAGAGTCATAAAGATCATGCTGTTGGCCGTACTGAAAATAGTTGTGATAGAGGTATGAATTCTTTCCACGTCTTCTTACAAACTAAAGCATACAGAAATGAGGTAATTAATTTATGATGTAGACAATGATGTGATATCTCTTTGCTGCCCTTTCCAGAGCCTGATTCTGTCTCCTGTAAAGAAGATGGCAAAATTCAGAATGAAAAATCTGCAGCAAATCCCATTTCTACTGACAAATCAGTCAGAATTCTTGGTGTAAAAGGGGAATCAGTTCATACTCAGGACCATAGGACTGAAAATCTTCATAGTAATAGAACCCTTACACCATCAGAATGCCTTTCGTATGAGTGGCCTACTTTAGCTCCAGTTTATTTTCCATCAATTAATTCACATCTTCCACCAGCCACAGATAGATTGCATTTGGATGTTGGCCATAACTGGCATAATCAAATCCGCCAACCTGTTGTATCTTCAGTGCATCAGACAAGAAATTCTTCACTTGAAGGTGGGTGCAACCGGTTGCTATCTCAACCATTGCCAATGAGTTTAGACTGGCCCCCTATGGTCAGGAGTGTTTGTGGATTAGCTCCATCTATGACGTGTAATTATGATTCTAGGTTTATCTCCAGGAGGCTATCTGCCTTTCAGACAAATTCGAATGCTCACAACTCTCAGTTTAATGCAATAACCAGCGATGATGACAGAAGGTGTTCTGGAGATTCTCTGGATTTTCCTGAAGCTTCAAATGGACAGGAACTAGCAGATGAATGTGAAAGTCACTGGATATCTGAGGAAGAATATGAAGTGCACCCAGTCACTGGGATAGATTATAATCAGTACTTTGGTGGTGGTGTGATGTATTGGAATCCTTCTGACCATCCTGGGACAGGTTTCTCTCGGCCCCCTTCCCTTAGTTCTGATGATAGCTTGTGGGCTTGGCGTGAAGCAGACATGACTAGCGCAGTTGATGACATGGTTGCTATTTCTTCTTCATATAGTACGAATGGTTTGACATCACCAACTGCTGCTTCATTTTGCTCTCCTTTTGATCATTTGGGACCTGGACATCAAGCAATTGGTTATGTTGTGCCAGGAAATGAAGTACCTGGCAAAGTGCTGCATTCATCCCCAACAGTGGCAGACAGTGCAACTGAGGAGGATGTCTCTGGATCCTTAAAAGGTTTATCTGGTGATGCTGAGGTAACGGGTGGAGAATCACTTCCTTATCCAATTTTACGTCCCATTATTATTCCGAATATGTCCAGGGAAAGATCAAGAGCTGATGTTAAGCATAATCATGATCATAAAAGTCCAAACATTCCGCATTCTAGGAGAGAACAATCTCGGATCAAGAGGCCTCCATCTCCTGTTGTGCTTTGTGTGCCAAGGGCACCACGTCCACTACCACCCTCCTCTGTGAGTGATTCCAGAAAACATCGAGGTTTTCCGACTGTTAGGTCTGGTAGCTCCAGTCCAAGGCACTGGGGTATGAGAGGTTGGTATCAGGATGGAGCTAATTTGGAGGATGCTTGTGTGCGTATGGATGGCTCTGAAGTTTTTTGGCCTTCATGGAGAAATAAAAATCTTTCAACCCATTCTATGATTCAGCCTCTCTCTGGAGCTTTGTTACCAGACCATCTGATAGCAATATCACAGCTGGCGCGTGATCAGGAACATGTGAGTATGTTTCCTTTCTACATCATTTGTACTGCCGGTATGCTTGCTACTTGATTGAATAAGATTGTTGTGCAGCCAGATGTGTCATTTCCTCTTCAACCACCTGACTTACAGAACAATCCAACAAGAAAGGTTTCTCTCTCTTTGTTGCACAGCCTCCTTCATGATGAAATTGATTTATTCTATAAGCAGGTATGACTATTACTTGATGCTATCCTTTCTAAAATCTTTTTTGTGTGTTGAGTAATCCCTCTGTTCTTTCTAAGCGCATAACACTGAACTCTTCCATTCTTTATTCCTTTCTATAAAAGGTTGCTGCAGAGAATATGGCACGCAAACCTTTTATTAATTGGGCTGTCAGGCGGGTCACTAGATCTCTCCAAGTGCTGTGGCCAAGGTCAAGAACAAACATCTTTGGCTCCAATGCAACTGGTCTGTCCCTTCCAACAAGTGATGTGGACCTTGTGGTTTGTCTCCCTCCAGTGAGAAACTTGGTAGAGGCTCTTTTCTCATTCCATTGTGTTTTGGATCCGTCTCTTGCAAGTAAGTTTAGTGAAGAAACTTACTAGCAGAATATGTTGTAGGAACCTATCAAGGAAGCTGGGATTTTGGAAGGCCGTAATGGCATTAAAGAAACTTGTCTTCAGGCAAGTGGTTGTCTTTTCAATCCTTCTGAATTTTTATTTAGTTGTCACTTCGACATTGGTATGTTGGGAGATTAAAACTGCTTATTTGCCTCCAGCATGCAGCTAGGTATCTTGCCAATCAGGAATGGGTGAAGAATGATTCACTAAAGATTGTAGAAAATACAGCGGTATTGTCATATTTCTCGGGATTCTAGTTTTCATTCATCACGTTTTGCAGTTCATCTCTGTGTTGTTCTTATTCTGGTAATTTATACCCTTTAGATACCTATTATTATGCTTGTGGTGGAAGTACCAAAGGACCTGAATTGCTCAGTTGCTTCTTCTAACATACAATCACCTAAGGAGGATGCGATTCGTATGGTGGGTGAAAATGACAATCATGCTTTGTCAGATGTGGTCAGTCTAGAAGACAATGATTCACCAAAGTCTACACAAATTAATAATGGTACTACAAAAGAAGTTAAATCAGTTCGTATTGACATCAGTTTCAAGTCTGCATCTCATACAGGGCTTCAAACTACAGAACTGGTAATCTTTGTCAAGAATGCTGTTCTTTTAGCTTCAACATTTTCGAACTATTGTAATGTATTTATGATCTATGCGTTAGATAATTTTTTTTAAGGTGCAGTTTTTAACTTTCATTGCTTCAGTCTTTGGTGACAGAGTATAACTAGATTTTATCTCTGTTAATATTATACAAAGGACTATACCTACATGGAGATATGCATAGTCTTTTCTTTGGCACATTTTTTGAGATTCAACTCATCTGAGCTTTTACTAGCATGTACGTTTAGCATTGGGGTGTCTTTTGCTGTATTGCTTATGTGTCTGGTAATTGGTATCTGCTTTCATAAGCTTTCTATTTTGGTTAGGTGAAGGAACTCGCCGACCAATTTCCAGCTGCACCCCCTCTTGCCTTAGTATTGAAACAGTTCTTGGCAGATCGTTGCCTTGATCAGTCGTACTCGGGGGGTTTGAGTTCCTATTGCTTGGTGAGTATTGCTGCATTACCTAATTCAATAGCATGGTGCTATCCACTCAAGTGAGTGGTTATAGTTTTGGAGTTAGCAAATGCTTCATGTTGGTATTTGTAGCGATCAACCAAATCTCATGTTCATAGATGTGCATAAAGTTACTTGGTCAAGATCATATTGGTTTTACTTTCATAAAGGAGAACAAATGTCTCTCACTGGATTGGAATTTGCTGTTGAAACTTTCATGCTTATAGCATCCCAGGGCTGTCTCTCTTGTTAGCTCTTTTACTTCTTATCTTTTTGTTTTTTGGGTTAAACATTAACAACTCTCTTTGTGCTCATTATGGTTGTTAATATATGACAGATTCTGCTAATCGCACGTTTCCTACAGCATGAGCATCACCTTGGTCGGCCTATTAGTCAAGTAATTCTTCTGTAGTTCTCTGTCTCTCTCTCTGAGTCACTGCCATGTGTCTTCATGTACTTGTGATAGTGTATACTTGTAAAGTTTGATGACCAGGGTAGGTAAATCCCATTTGACATTGCTCACATCTATCTGTATTCACTGTTGAGTAATGGTTACATCCAAGGTCGACTAAAGTCATTGTTGAACTTTTGTATCATCATGTGCAACCCTAGCAATTCAAGATTTGGGTCTTTAGATGATTAGATGGCTTATGACCTACATGTAGGCTTTTGTTGGACACATGGAAGCAGCAACGAAGTTAAGAGATCTCTTTTCTTAATACCAAAGATTCTCCTGTAACCTGCAACACCTCATATACTTGTTAGTAGTGCTTAACAAGTTATCTTTCTGTTCATGTTTGTAGCCATTTTCCTACAGTTGATCGGAGAAAGAACATAGTTTATATGTTGCATAAGTTGTATCCTAATTTTATTTGACTTATTATACACATAGTTCACATCTAAATTGTTTCCTCCTGTTAGTCCTGTCGTTTTTCATTTAATTTAGCAATGCTCTTTCTCCTTTTTTCTGGGTCTTGAAGAGAACAACTTTGTTTCTGACTATAGACTGGGATGATCTTGCAGAATTTGGGAAGCCTTCTAATGGATTTTCTTTACTTCTTTGGGTGAGTCAAAAGCTGAGCATATAGATTCTCTTACTCTGCATTGTTAGAAGTGCTTCCTACAACTGACTTGACTCTGTATTTGTAGGTTTGTGCTCGTTTCTTTTCCCTTTTCAATAACAAGTTCTAATGTGACTATATCTTGTCCACTTTACAGGAATGTGTTTGATCCTCGCCAAATACGTATTTCAGTGCAGGGAAGTGGCATTTATATAAAAAGGGAGAGAGGATACAGGTAAATGCTGGTGGTTTTTCTTTTTCTTGAATCAAAATAATGAATTCAATGCGTTTTTATTTCCTTCAGTATATCATCATGTACTTGTTATCCATTGATCGTGCCCTTGTTGCAGTATTGATCCAATACACATAGATGATCCACTCTTTCCAACAAATAATGTTGGGAGAAATTGCTTCCGTATACATCAGTGTATTAAGGTCAGCTTTTGTCCAATTCCTGCAAGGTCCTTGTAAAGAAGTATATGATTCATAACTGTGCATTTTTTGTATGAATGTTAATATCTGGTATTAGCGGTAGAGTTTATCCATGGATTTGCTAAGAGCATTCTGGAAGTTTGGACAAGATTCTAAAAGAACTCTTGGATTTGCTAAGATATATGTTTGATCTTGCATGTGTGCTCCAACAAAATTGCAGGCATTTTCAGAAGCTTATTCTGTTTTGGAGAATGAGCTAGAAAGCATTCCGGATGATGGTGATTCATCTACAAGGGGATCATACGTTTTGCTACCAAAGATTGTCCCAAGTATTAATTCATTACAGGATGCTTAATTGTCTGATGTCTCTTTCTTGTTTGGAAGGTATCATATTAACTGCTTTATATTTTAGTTTGATTACTTGGAATCACATTTATTTTACTAATGGATTGTGTCCTCTACATCTCTTGTATCATCCAGTTGGATGACAATTCGGCAGATTATGACTCCTCTTTGAAATTGAGCGCACCGGATATTAGCTACCGAATATTTCTGAAGCTGCATATCAACTTGAATCATTTTGCAGAGTCATCTGGTAAAATTTTAAATTTTCTAAAAATTTATACTCCGTACCTGTTTTACTAAATGAGTGGAATATTATCTTTGCATTATTTGCTGTTTTTTCTATTCCTCATTTGCAGAGAGTCTCTTATGATTTATGGTTCGAATGTGGTTAGGCATGTTTCAGCTTTGAGGTCTACTTATAGCTGAATTCTTCTGTTTCCACTTTTTGGACTGACCTAGATTATAACGCTGCCAGCAATCAGCACTGCCCGGTACTTTCTCAGGTTTGCTTTTCAATCACTAAGGTTACCCGAAGAGGAAAAAGACAAGAACCAAAATACAAAGATCACGATCTAATTGCTGAAAGAAAGTTATGTTTGTACTTCATTGGCCGGTGCTTTCTTGGGTGTGCTTTCGGTGAAGATAATGCGTGTTGAATATCGATTGCAGTTTTAAACCTCTGTGAATTCGAAATTAGCTCTTCATTTGGTATAACTTAACAGATTGGGCAGGCTCACCAAAGATGGACAAATTTTCCCCAGAAAGAGAGTCTCTTTTAGCTCTTAACATGGATTTATTTCTAGAAGAAATTATGACAGAAATTTGAACATAAGTGATGTTTGAAGAATAACCCTATACATTCATTTCAACTGTGATCAGAGACATGCCTTGTGAAGGAGTAGTCGTTGAAGCCATTATTTTGATTATGTTTGGCCCTTCAATCTGAAAACTGATATGCACGACAGAGTGGTCGTTGATTTACCGAGCTTGGTAATGCTTGCTGTTTGTACGTTTGTGGATTGGCTTACGGATTTGCATAACTTTTATGGTTTCTAAGTTTGGGGAAGTGAAGCAGGAGAGAGCAAAAGCTCAGTGGAAATGGTTTTCGTCTCTTTTCGATTGCAGGAGAAGGCTGCGAAAAAGGTAACCATTTGTGGTTTAGGGAGTTCTTCTTTTGTAATTTCCATAAAGCTGAGTTTATCATCTCTTGTCAGTAATATCGAGGGCGGGGCCCAAACTTTATTTTCTTTAGGTATTTAATAGGTAATAATTTATAAAATATTTATTGAATTAATTAATGTTTGTGTTTTTACTTTTTATTGTTAATCGACTGCATTTACAGGTCTTTGGGAGCACTGAGGATCCTCAGTTCAATATTCAGATGTTCAATCCTGTTCAATGCTCAAAATGACATCGACTTAAGCGATATGGTTGGACAGTCTCTAAAATGCTCAAAACGACAACTGACGTATCTAAACCTGTCCAATTCAAAACAGATGGTGTAAAATTGGATAGACGATCGGAGCTTCTTTGGAAACCAGGCACGCCAAGTGCTTCAAATTTTACCCAGAAAGGGCAGTGTAACGGTTTAATTTCATTGTTCCTGAATAGGTATCTATTTGGCTACTCGGAACTTGCTAAATATAAATCTTAACGCTGGGAAAGTGCCGATATGTGAAATATTAATCTCTTATTTGTTATTATGCATACACATGCAATGAAAAAGCATTCGTTCGGTGTGAAAAAAAAACGATTGAAATGGAATCAGGAATTGTAGGAGGTCCGTAGTTTACCGGTAAAT
>JAOQMP010000009.1:29813908-29825381 GCA_027563575.1 Erythroxylum pedicellare | reverse complement strand
ATAAGCAAAATTAATATCAAAAATAAATATTAAAACATATAAAAAAGTTAAATAATATTATATAAATCTCAAAATAAACGTGAAGATGCGTTTATGGGTATTGTAGAAATTATGTGTAAAACATAAGAATAAAAGAGACTAAAAATAGACTCATTAATTGATCTAAAAAATTTATCAGAAAAAATCATTTGAGAGATTTTTTTAGAAACTTTAAATTTAAACTTCTTTAAAAGTTATATTTTAGATTAAAAAAATCATATATATTAAATAATTACTTCTCAAATTCTACCATCCAAACTATTCTTGGTAAATGATAAGCCCTAGCCTATTACTAGTGGGCACCACTATTGTATTGATGGCCCATCCTTCAACAAGCCATTTCCATTTTTCACATAATAATAGAAAATATATTATTTTATTTACAAATCAACCCTTTGCGGAGGGAGAAGGATCCCAACCCAACCCCTGAGATGCCAATCATTCAATCAAAAGGCTCAGCTCCGCTATTCTGTACTCATAATATTGCATCTTTTCAATTCAGAAATTTAATCAGTCTTCACAACAACAGCAACAACGCAGAAATTTTCTCAGGAAAAGGGTAAAACCCCCAGAATTGATTTGCTTTCGGTTGTATTACATGTAATTTTCATTGGAATGCCTATTTCTTTTGATTTGACTGTTTGGTTTTCCCAGAGAGTTTGATCTTCGTCCATACCGCGTGTTTTTTTTATTATATCAACTGCTTCCCAGGATCTTGGAACTCCCTAAACCCCAAGTCTGTCTAAGAGTGAGTATTCCTTTTCCTTCAGCTTTTGGGTTCCAACATAAATTTTTCTCTGTGACGGTCTTATAAGATGCTTGGTTCAGTTGTTCCACTATTTCCCATTTTCTTGTCGGTAATAGTAAGTCCTATGATATGTTTATGTTTTGTCTAAGAAGTGTCTTAGCATTTGCTGTTGTTGTTCGGTTGATTTGGCTAATTGATTAATGGTTTATGATCTTCTTTTAGCTTGGAAACATGAAGGTTCTTGTGGAGTTTGTTAATTTACTTATCTCTGGATTTACCTGCTTTTTTTAGAGGTTCAAAGACAGATCTTGTGCTGAGTAGCTCAGTATTGAAACCAGTTAGTAAAGATATGGCCTTTTTAGCAAGAGCTTCTCCAACAATGCCGGCCATAACTGCTCTTCGAGCTCCTCCCAGAAACCTGAAACCGTTTAAATCCTTACATATACACTACTCATTGAACTTCCCTAAAGCTGATGTTAAAGTTAAACATTCCCCTGTTTGTTGCACCAAGTTAACTCCCTGGGAACCTTCACCTGTCTCATATGCTCCTACTCATGAGTCTGGCAGTGAATTCCTGGAGAAGACAACTAGCAACATTTTCGATAGTCTAACTAGTGATGAGAAAGCTGAAGCATTGGTAACGGGTGATGAGGAGGATATAGATTCAAAGAACCAGCCATTCGCCTCCTTTCAGTTTCTTAAATGGACCATGTGGATTCTAGGTCCAACTCTTCTGCTCACCACAGGGATGGTACCTACATTATGGCTACCGCTATCATCCATCTTCATTGGCCCTAATATTGCCAGCCTGCTTTCCTTGATTGGATTGGATTGTATATTCAATCTTGGCGTCACCCTTTTTCTTCTTATGGCTGATTCCTGTGCTCAACCAAAGAACCTGACAAAGCACCACAGTAGCCCGCCTCCTTTTCAATACAAATTCTGGAACATGGTTGCCACAGTTTCTGGATTTGTCATACCGTTGATGTTGCTATTTGGATCCCAAAAGGGGTTTCTCCAACCCCAATTGTCTTTCATCTCATCTGCAGTTCTGTTGGGTCCTTATCTCTTGCTCTTGTCTGTACAGATTCTAACTGAGATGCTCACTTGGCATTGGCAATCACCAGTATGGTTAGTGACTCCAATTGTTTACGAGGCTTATCGTGTGCTGCAACTGATGCGAGGATTGAAACTTGCTGCTGAGCTTGTTGCACCATCATGGATGTTGCACATGATTAGGGGGCTGGTATCTTGGTGGATTTTGATACTTGGTATTCAGCTAATGAGTGTTGCTTGGTTTGCTGGATTCACTGCTCGGGGTCGTGAACGATTATCCTATTCTTCCCCAGATGATTAGTACCAAAGGTTGTTGATAATAGTGTTTCTAGTTATACATGTGATTCAATCTAAGAAATGATTGCAAAAACTATGGTGGAATCACTGTTCTTTCTATAGATTCCAACATCTTCTTATATATAGCAAAATGTCTCGTCTACATTAGACAAGTCATGTACTGGGATAGAGTTTATCGTAAGAGATGAAATTCTTCTAGTCTTAACCCTCTGGATGCTTTTGTATCTGTTGACAATTCTATGTATCTAAACACAGACAATTGCATGTACATTGGAAGATATTAATGTATGTCCTGGTTAGCAATGGCAATGCGTTGGTTTCATAAGCCCGAACCTGGCTCAAAGCCGAACTGTTTCGGTATAACAGGTCTGAGCTCGACCTGTATCGCACTTTGGGCCAGTCCAGAAAATCCTACGTTGCACATGTGGGTGTGGACTTTTTTAGTGCCTTTCTAAGCTTACAAGGTTTACCTGACCCGCTAGACTTAGTCCGGCTCAAGTTGATTGAGTTTTAGGTTGTATTTAGTCTTTTTTTTATATCACCTTGTGGTTGGGCCGGATTTAAGATATTGTTTTTTATTGGCCGGTATGTACAATATTAAATTAAAATCGGTACGAAATAAAATGTCAGTTATACAAAATTTATATATTGTACTGACCGGTTTCGGATTATTTTTTCTTATTTTCTTATTTTCTTATATAATTATTCTTCCTTAAAAAGCAAATAACAAAACACAATTCAACAGCAAAGAACAAAAATCGTACATAACGATAAAGTTATTACGACACCGGTCCACATTTCAACTCTAATCGTCATACGTAGACTTCTCCAAAGAGGGCGAAATGACAATATTACCCTTATTACAGACCACAACATGCGACTACGATGGTTAAAAGATCGATAAGATTGGAAGAAAAAACCGAATATCACTGACCCTCCCACGTTGCTGGTAAACTTTACTCTATCGCTCTCCTTCTCTCATCCATTGTCCATACACTACTTTCCAAGACTATCATTTGTTGCTTTTGTCTCTCTCTCTCCGGCACGGAAACGACTTGTCGTTTTCCTCTCCGATCGATGGAAATGAGTACTGGAGAGCTTCTTAGCATCGAGCCTCAGGAACTTCAGTTCCCATGTAAGCTTCGTTTAACTAAATGTGTCCTTCACCAAACCTAATTGACTCGGTTTTTTTATTTTTTCCCTTCAGATCGGTGTTTTTTCTTTGATTTTCGAGTGTCGTATGTTGTTTTTTTAATATTTGTGATGTGAAATTTTCTTGTTGGAGAAAGTCGAATTGAAGAGGCAGATCTCTTGTTCCCTTCAACTCTTGAATAAGAGCAACAATTATGTTGCCTTCAAGGTATTGATCTGTATTTCAAATTTATTCCAAATTATTTTTTTGTGTAATTTTTCTGATATAGATTTTCTTGGCTGAGATTAATTTCAGGTTAAAACTACGAATCCAAAGAAGTACTGTTTTAGACCAAACACTGGGGTTGTCTTGCCAAGATCCACTTGTGACGTAGTAGGTTTGTCTCTTTTTCTATAATCTGTGCTCAGTTGATCATGAGCTGACTCGTTGCTACTCTTGTGTTAGACCATTTAGTTGATTTTGATTTAGTTGGTGAGTGTAAAACCACGAATTTTGTACTTTCCAGGTTAGTTATATAGGCTAATGGGCTAGTTTTGTTAATCAGTGACAATGCAAGCACAAAAGGAGATGCCTCCTGACATGCAATGTAAGGACAAGTTTTTACTTCAGAGTGTTGTTGCAAGTCCTGGAACTACACCAAAGGATATCACCACAGAGATGGTCAGGACAAGTTCTTATCTTACTTGGTAGTTCGTAGCTCCGACTGAGCTATTTTGGCTTGGAACTAACGGGAGGATCACTTTTATATATATATATATATATATATACTGTAATTTCAGTTCAGTAAGCAGGCAGAACATGAAGTTGAAGAGTGCAAATTGAGGGTTGTTTATGTGGTTCCCCCTAGGCCACCATCACCAGTTCGAGAGGGTTCGGAAGAGGGTTCATCACCTAGAGCTTCTATGTCAGATAACGGGCATCTGAGTGGTTCTGAACATGCAGCTGTAAGTGATTGAGGCCCTGGTTTTCGAATGTAATAGATTTTTCTTTGTGTGTACTGTTTCCACCGTGATGATTGTATCAAATGGTGGGTGTAGGTATCAAGAGGTTATGTTGAGAGACAAGAGCTTCAAGATACCTCAGAGGTATTTCTTTCTTCTTCTTTGCGATTGTTGTCTTCCTCCTCTTTTACAAGTTAGTCAATTTAAGTCATCGAATCTGTAGAAAACATCATTTGGTGACAAACTTCTTCTGGCTTTGTTTGTGCTCTATGTTTTATATGTATTTCAGTGAAGTGGTCACACCTGTTTAGTTTGTCAACTTTTTGAAGTACTTATGTTATACTTCTGTAAACTATGAGTTTGTCAGACAATCTTTCTATTAGAAATTCTAGCTCTGCGAAAATTGCATTCTAGTTGAGCTACTATGATAATGTATTATTTGATATACAGTAGCATTTAGTGCGCCACTTGAAGTCACGGACAGAATGCTACTATTCCTTGATATATGATTTTCTTCAATCTTTTATTTACTTCTGGTTTCTTCCGAATTCTCATACATTGCAGAACACGGCAGCAAAAATGTCCTAGAAGTTTTATAACCTTTGAATGTTGTCTCACGTTGTAGAGAACAATATATAGAGTAAGCAAAAATTTGATACTTATTTTAATATCTCAAATTGGATTTGAACTTGTGATTTCAGGCCAGGGATCTTATTTCCAAACTGACTCGAGAAACAAATTCCATTCTTGAGCAAAACAACAAGCTTCGACAGGAACTGGTACGGGCTTAGTTCAGTGTTTTACGGTTTCCTTCTTGAAATTCTCATCAAACCGCGAGTTTCTCTGATCTGTTAAAACTTACAGGAACTTCATTCTTAGCAAAACTAAGAGAAAGTAGTTTGTAGATTTAGTCGAACCATAAAAGATAATACATTTTTCTTCAAATGGACTCTGTGGCTACCTTGAATGGTAATCATAGTCCCTTTTTGTTGGATTTATGAATGCAGGAGCTGTTGAGGCTTCAGTCGAGCCGACGCCAAGGCGGTGTCCCTCTTATATACATTGTTATTGTTGGATTCGTTAGTATCATCTTGGGGTATCTCATGAAAAGGGCATGATCAATGTGATATTGATTTGAATGATCCATCTAAGATTCCGAACCAGAGAGAACTGAGACATGGTGGTAAAAAGTGATTGGTCTAAATCATCTTTGCACTGTTACTGGTCTGTATTGAAGTTGTACTAATGTATCAAAAACGACCAGTTAAGAGGGAAGTGTTCTTTATTATTACTATTGCCTGTTATCAACAGTCTAAGGTCGGGAGGGTTTGTTGGGTGCAGTTTCTGAGTTCAATCTGAATCATTTGTGTTGCTGACTTGTTCATAATCTTGTCTACTACAGACTTGTGGATGTCAGCTTTAGCTTGTTAAGTAGCTTTAGCTTGTTAGTGGATCTGTGAGTACTTCTCAGTTTTCATCACTATTTAGTACTTTAACCTTGATTAGAGGGTAAGAAAGCGCAGCCAAAAGCATAATCTAACGTTTCTTTCTTGGTATCAGAAATTATGTAGTAAATGTAAAAATTTTAGTTTAATTT
The DNA here is from genome assembly GCA_027563575.1 of Erythroxylum pedicellare. NCBI lineage: Eukaryota > Viridiplantae > Streptophyta > Magnoliopsida > Malpighiales > Erythroxylaceae > Erythroxylum > Erythroxylum pedicellare. The sequence continues at coordinate 29,819,550 of JAOQMP010000009.1, read as the reverse complement.
TTTATTTAATCTAAATTATTATAATTTAAAATAATTATAATAAATTATTAATTAAATCTAAATCTACTTAATTTCGTTCAAATTTAAGAATTATATTAAACTTTATATAAGTAGTATTTAATTTAATTTATGTATGATATTTATTTCTTATATATTTCATTATTATTTTTTAATCAATTTAAAAAAAAACTAAAAATCACAAAAAAAATTTAAAGGACTGCCTATTTTTTACCCATATATATAATACCCATCTAACTTACTCATCACTTCAAAATTACAAGATAATCCTCATTTGGGATCTACCTCAGCAAGTAAGAAGCTACAATCATACAATCGTTACAAAACCAGCACTAGGAAGGAGGGATCATCTGTCCTGACTCTCCGACCCAACTCTGTCCAGTCCATCTTCACATGGTTGGGATGAGGATGGACTATGAGGATGGACTGGGACAAAGTAACTTGGATAGAGGATCCCTCCTCGCACTAGGGACAAGCTCCCCATTCTCAATCTCTATATAGTAAAATACAAACACAAACCAGTGAACAGGTCATCCAGAATTTATACCATCAATTATCTTCAGGTCCTTGAATCATGTTGCACCGAACAACAATTTTTCTAAAATCATCAAGATCTAGCTGCAATTCACAATAAACAAGCATGAGTTCAAATATCAATAAGAACTTGCATTAAGAAAGTGAATGGAAAGCAGAATAGGCTATCAGCATACGACTTGAACCAGCAAAGTGTTTCTAATCTCAAGAGGAGTCAAAGAAAACGAGAGAAACAATACATCAAGCAACTTGGACACAGCATTGGAAAAGATCACAATTACAAGTTCCTACAACATGTTTGATTTACATAAACATCTTCACAAGTTAAAGCGGTTGCTTACGAAGCAAGCCCATGAAACCGTTGAAGGTTCGGAAAATGCTGCACAATCTTACAAAAAACACCAACTTCCTTCCAACCGAAACTAGTTATTGATGGCTAATGATTTAATTCCCCAGGAGATACCATATATAAAGGTAACAGAAGGGAAAGCCAGCAACAACTGACCTTTCCATCTCCATCATTGTCAAAGCAATGTATCATATCGGCTATTTCGTTCTCCGACCACATAAAATCATGAGCAGTGGCTACTCTTTGCAAATCTCTTCTATTTATGAGCCCTCTTCCTAATTCTGCAAAACAGTATTGGCCAACTTAAGGGTTTGATCACTCTTCAAGGACTTTAAGAACTAAAACCCAAAAACAAAATGAAATCTTTGTCAAGAGTTTTGCAAAACTTTATGGACGTAACATCTCTTGTCAGACCACAGACAAAGAGTAAGTGTAAACAATTTACCATCAAACTGAAAAAAGTGTAAGATCAGTTCATCCTCAGTCATCTTCACTCGACTACTGAACTGTTCACCAAAAACAAGGAAACATCATAGAGAACATGTTAGATTGAAAATTGGCATTAACAAATAGGAAAATACATAAGACATAGCCTGAAAATGACTATATCAATACCGATTTCTTTCTTTTTCTTTTTCCTTCATCTTCCTGAAAACGACCATTTCCTTTCCTTTCTTTCAAGGTTGAATGTTTTACACTATCTACTCCAAGTGATAGAGAAATCGCCTGTAATGTATTGCTATAAGTTCATCTTTTACTTCTTGTGGAACCCAAGTAACATAGGATTAATAAGTAAATGAAAAAACAGCTCACTTGCATTAACTCGTCATCATGTTGCTTCACAGAATCTTCTCTGCTAAAATTCTTCTCTTCAGGAACTTTATTTTTAAGCTTGTAATCTTTATTCTTAACCTGAAAACAGATAAACAATAACATACCCAAGTAAAGTATTGAAACAACTCATTCAATTTTGTTCGCCTACTTCCTTAACACTTCAATGCTAAAAAATGTCCAATATCAAAAGAGAAAACAGAACAACCACAACTGTTCTTAATAGGCACGTAATTGGACCCAACAGTGTACAAGCAAGTATAATGATACCTTGTTTTTACTGGGCTTAGAAGAAGTTCTACCACCACGAAAATCTTCATCACTAACGTCTTCGTCGTCGTCGTTGTTCGGCAAATAATCGTCGTCTTCGTCGGCGACCTTGCGCTTGCCCTTTCGCTGACTTAACTTCCGGGAAGAGCCCATGAAAGAAGAGGACATTTTGTGAAGACCTAGAGCCTCCATTCTCGCTTTGTTTTCTGCTATTCTCGACAGTCTCTGTTTCTCGTACTCCGTGATTGGCTTTTTACCGTTTGTGTCCTTCGGACGCTGTGTCCCTTCTTCTTCCTCTTCTTCTTCTTCACCTTCTTCTTCTTCTTCTTCTTCTTCTTCTGCTTCTTCTTCTTCTTCTTCGTCTTCTTCGTCTTCTTCGCTCATTAACTTTTCCGATTCATTGCTTTCCTCTTCTTCTCCGCGCCTAAGTTGGAGGCTTTTCTTCGCCATTCTCCAAATTTTGATCAAAATCGCTTCCGTTCGTCAATCCAAAACCCAACACAAGAAGAGGTTCAGCTTAGCCGTGTTAGTTCGTCGTCGTTTTGAAGCATTTTATTTCCGTACTAGATTATACCTTATTTTAACAACCTTGTGCTCCTGATGGAGCCACGTCAGTAAAGAATGAGTGCGCTTGTAGGTAAACATGACCATAATCCGAAGTTAATAAGTAAGGTTTAGATTAAACAGATTTTAGATCAAACTCATAATTGAAAAGTTGGTTTGAATAGTGTGGAACGTTTTAATATATTTTTTAATTAAATTATTTTTAAAATATCATCTTAACTTTAAATTTTAAAAATTAAAAATCAAAATAATATTTTTAAATAAATTAAACTCAAACTAAACTTAATTTATGCAACTCAAATGCACTTGCAGTATATTTCAATTTCGAACCGTCATATAAGAGTGTCAAATTGATGCAAATCATTACCATACCTAATTAAAAATGACATTTAGGATTAAGATCGGTTTACCTATCTTAACTTAACTCAAGGTCAATAGATCAGTCCTTAATTAACTCAACCTCAAGTCAGGCCTCGAGCTTAGACTATTCAATCCTGGCCCAACTCGATAGCTCGAGTCGAGTTCAAGTTCATTCGAGTCTCGAGCCTGAACTAGCCGTTGGCATCCCTATACCTAAATGTAACAAGTGAAAGAAGGGTAGAAAGTGATTCCTATGATAGTATACTTGTCTAGTCTTCATTGAAAATGTTATTCCATGCTTCTCTTTGCATTTGATTAGCTCAAAATTTCAATCCAGTTTGATTAAGTACATTGACACTGATTTAGTTCTTATGCATTGGCTTCAGTCTCGGTTCATCTTATATTACAAGTGTTTGATAAATATTTTAAGAAAATATAATAAGTCATAAATTATATATTTTTTAATAAATAAAATAATGATTTAGGCTCAAGCATTCTATGATAGGCCCAACCTATCACCATGTCTATCAAGAAGACGATGAAGCTTTGGTAAGATTGTGTGTTTGGGTTATATAGAACCTCCTTGAAAACATGGAGTTGAGAATAGGCCCGTCTCAGCCCAAAGTATCAGATCCATTATTTATTGCATTAATAGATAATAATTAAAGCAAACTTATTATTTAATCTTTATTTCTCTAATTAACTTATATATAATGTGTAATTTATGAATTATTAATAACTTAAATAATAATATATTTACAATATACAACCTGAAAAGTCAGTAATACACAATCTTATTTTTAATATATAAATATTAATTAAATTAAATTAATTTATTAAAAATTAATCTTATGATCACAAATGAATAATTTTACCGATTTGGCCCTACAAATTATTAATCTATTGAAGGACTTACTTACCTGAACATGTAATTTATAACATACCGCAAATTTCAAAGTGAAGTTGTTGACTTTCCAAATCGCTTACATGATTGGAAGACATGTCGTCAACCTTATTCCTGAAAACGCGTTCTTACATGATAATCCTGTCGACCACCATTTCTCCTGCAAATAATGAAGGACGATGTCATTTGTCAACCTTCATCTGCCGTCCTCTCCTGTATTTTTTATAACAGAGAACATTGAACAAAGTCCACCTCTTGTCCATAACCTAAACTTATTATTATAACACCACACACACACTCACACATGCATATATATATCAAACTTTTTATTTAATAAATAATTTTTAAAATTCATGCAAATCAGATCTAAGCGTTATTTTTATGTAAATAATATATAATTACACTTATTAAATATAAAATATCAGTAAAATAAAATTTTAACTTGATTTATACAAAATTTTAAAAATTATTAACTAAATTAATTTTTAAAAATTTAATATTAAATTTTAAAAATCTAAAAAATTAGATTGACGTGACATAGAATCAACAATTGTATGTCGAGGGACATGACAGCCACCTAATTATGACACTAACCGTAACTAGTTGAGAGTTGATTCTAATTTTCACATAAGACTTGTTTTGCTTAACTTTTTCTTCTTGGCTTCACCTATGTGTCTGTTTATAATCTTCAATAGTAATAATTGCAATACATGTCGGGTATGTATCTCTGAGTTCCTCTTAATCTTATCTCCTTCTTTAGAACTATAAAACAATTTCGGTAACAAACTTGATCAAGGATTCAAGAGCCCCAGATCAATGCATGTATACCTACACCGATGTATATATATTGTATTATGGAAAATGCTTTGTGATGATTGATTGGAGTAATTATCTACGATCAACTTTCATCTATTATAGTTTTAACTTAAATTGTGAATGGCTTACTCCATTGACCAAGAAGCAAACAAACACTTAAGGCTAAGCAGATTTGTTGAGGGCAAATTCTTATAGAAAGTGATAAGTCTGTTAAACACAAGAAAACCATGAAAGGGACAAGAGAGAAGTGAAAGTTGGGTTCACCTAAAAGAGATAAAACCCATATATACAAAACAGAAAGATGAAGATAAGAGAAGAGGAGATGGAGATGGAGATTGAAGAGAAAACTATATATGGTATAGGAAGTCGCCAACAAATCCATGCAAAAAGCGGTGTGGAGCCAAACCTCCACCAAAAATAAAATAAGATACAAAGAGGCTTGAGGATGAAGAGTGATGGCAATGGGAGACCAATGAGATTATCAAGTGCTTAGTTTCTTATTGGAGGGTCCTACCCATTGATGGCTTTTGACAAGCTTTGAGCGCTTACTTTTGGATTTGGCACATTATTGTTAAGATTGGAAAATGGACAAGTAACACACCAAAGAAGAACTTGTGGGGAGCGAAGAATGCGTTGTCTCTAAGCTGACTAAGAAAATGATGGAAAGTGATGGGAAAATTTTTAACAAACAGAAAACAAACTTAAAAGAAAGGTTGGAGAAGATATGGTGGGCAAGAATCTTATAAAGTATAGAAGAAAGAGAGAAGGAGGGAGGAGGGAAGTAAAGGATCTTAAGAACCTTTCATGCATACATGCACTCATGTAAATATGTGTTAGAAATTTTGAGTTTTGTAATTATTACTGATTACTAATGTTATAATTAATAAATTTTATTATTTTAATAAAATATTTATTATTAATAATATTTATGTAAAGAACCCAATTTGTGCTTTTATGCTTACAAAGTATTGCAATTATAATTTCTTTATATATATA
>JAOQMP010000009.1:29723280-29735303 GCA_027563575.1 Erythroxylum pedicellare | reverse complement strand
TTATATAATTTTATGATAATTTAATATTAATTAAAATTTTAAATTTTAAATTTTTTATATTACTAATTTAACTTCTAAATCCAATTTTGAAAGCATCATTAATAATTAAGTTCACAACCATACAAAAGCGAAGGAGAGTACAAGGTGGGCGAGTTTCCTGCCTTTAGCTCAACTTGTTTTTGATATTTCGCCGGGTACATCATTGTCACGAACACGGACAAAACACAAAGTCTTGCCTTCTTTACATTTTAGTAGTACAAGTAAACGGCCGATTCTTCAATTAAACACGGTCATTGGAGAACTTCCAACCACATAACTACACCGAACAGGTTGTTCGGTTTTGTCTTGGGTTCTTAACTTGATTGATTTTGTTCTGGCCGGGTGTATCCCCTTTTTTTTAATAAAAATTCCTTTTTAGGATTTCAATTAAAATATATAAAATTAAAATTAAAAATCACAATAAGAGAGACTCAAGATTTTTCTAACTCGATATTAATAAAAAAGGAAAGACCAAAAGGATGGCAGGTAACCCACTTCACCACACATGCCTGCCTTCCCAAGGCATCCAAAGAACAGCAAATAAAGGCACTTTCAGTGTCAGCCGTGTAAGCAGAGTACATACACCTCAACACTTATTCTGTATTCCTCTTTGTTACTTTATACCATCTTTTTTCTCTCTTCTTCAGTCGATCGATCGATCTTTACACTGATGAAAGTTTCGGGTTCGATTCCATTCTCTACAAATCCCCGAAACCAAGATAAGAATAATTTGTCAGTGACTGAAATTGATGGATAACATCACACCAATTCACCAACAGAAACAACCTCAAATCTCGGAGATGTTCCAGAAATTTGCTCTCGCTTTCAAGACCAAAACTTTCGAGTTCTTCGCTGAGGAGACAACCGCCGATAACGCCGCTGATGACGACGGCTTCTCTCTCCTCGACTCCGCCGAAGATTTCATTCCCGACCAGAAAGTTATTATCCTCAAACCCGACCAACACACGAACGAAAAGTCTGTTGACTCTTTTTCCAGTGTTCTTCAAGAAGGGTCCCATCGGACGGTCGGGAAGTACAACGAACCGACCCAACTCAAGCCACTAAATGCCCAGTTGGTCCACAGTTTGATTTCTTCGATTTTTGCTACTGTTTCTTCGTTTCAAGCTTCATACTTGCAGCTTCAGACCGCTCATGTGCCTTTCAACGAGGAAAGCATAAAGTCGGCTGATGAAGCTTTAGTTTGGCATCTGCAGAAATTGTCGGACTTCAAGAGATTTTATAAAGATACGCGTGGGAATAATGAATCTGTCGACAATTTCTCTATTGGATCTTGCTTAGAAGCTCAAGTACAAGAGAATCAAAGCATGCTAAGAGTTTTGGGGACTATCTCGGATCGTTTGCAAGCAGAAATTGATCAAAAAGATAACGATGTTACTGCTTTGAGGAAAACATTAGGTGATGGGCTCACGTCAAATTCGAAGCTTTCAAAAAGATTGTCGCGTCATTTGAAGTTGAATTCGTCTTCTGAGGTTCGGTTTTCTGTTAAAGTTTTTGAGTCTACATTGAATGACACTTGTAGAGCAACACAGAAGTTCACTAAAGTTTTGATTCATTTGATGAAAAAAGCTGGATGGGATTTGGATTTGGCTGCCAATTCAGTTCATTGTAATATTGACTATGCGAAGAAAGGGCATAAGCAGTACTCGTTCCTATCATATGTTTGTTTGGGTTTATTTCGAGGTTTTGATTCGAAAGGTTTTGGGTTGGATGAGAATGAGACTGAAATTCGATGTAATGGACATGTAGGAAACTCAACGAAGAGATTACTTGAGCATGTCTCCAGCAACCCTCTCGAATTACTAAGTAGGGAACCAAGCTGTGAATTTTCAAGATTTTGTGAAAAGAAGTATCAAGAGCTTATACATCCAACAATGGAGTCGTCGATTTTCAGCAATTTCGATCCGAATGAAGTTGTGTTGAGTTCATGGAGGTCGCTGAGTGTTTTCTATGAGTCATTTGTGAACATGGCTAGTTCTGTATGGACGCTTCACACGCTGGCTTTTTCTTTCGATCCCGTTGTCGAGATTTTTCAAGTGGAAAGAGGGGTTGATTTTTCTATGGTTTATATGGAAGATGTTACGAGACGGTACACTTCGCCTGCTATATCGAACTTGAAGGTTGGCTTCACTGTAACTCCAGGCTTTCGAATCGGGAGGACAGTGATTCAGTCTCTGGTTTACTTGAGTGGATTGAAGTTTGAAGAGTAATTATTCATGTATGAACTGTATAAAAGTAGGACAAAACAAAATTACTTGGGGATTTGGTTTGCCTTCTGCACAACAAGTCTTGAGTTGCAGTGGAGCAATGGTGAGGCTGAAATTTGAAGTACATATGCTTCCGCATGGTTCTGAGAGTTAAGGTCGCAGATTGAAACCCAAATCCCAAACCGCTTCGAAAACCAAATCCATGTCGCCGTTGATCGTTAAGGTTGCAGATAAGCCTGCTCTTAACTGAAATTGCGGAGGGCCATGGAAGTGACTGCCATGTCCAAGTCCAACTATTGGCTTGTGAAGTTTGATTCATACTTATACCCTTTCTTTTCTTCTCTCATCTTCTCTGTTGCCATGTTATGTAACAAAAGAATTGTAAAGTTTACTGTCTTTTCTCTTTCAGGTCAGATTTGATAGCTCTAAGAGTCCGTGACCAGAATTGTATATCAACTGTAACTTTCTGATGAGTAAAATCTGAGTTTGAGCCAACAATGGTTTGTGTCTAGGATTATTGCTAAGTGGGTTTGCCTTTGGTGCAAGTTAATCCATTTCTAGTATGAATTGTAAGTTCGGATTTGGCTTCATTTTAAGATTTCAAATGCTATGCCTATATGTGCACATAGTTAGAACTTGTTATTCCTTCACTTGGATGGTCTAAACACACATGAAATGAGAAAGCTACAAGTCACGGACTAATCAGAATTGAAGAACAAGAACCAAGCAATCGAATGTCTCGACCAGAAGAAGAAAGATTAATGGGTTATAAAGGTCCTCAACCATCCGCTTCATGGGCCTGCTAATTACAGTCTATTTAATTGGAAAATAGTTGTTGTAATACAGCTCCATATAACAGTAAGCTGGTTAATAACTACTTTTATTTACCATAAAAGTCTTTTTTTTAATAGAAAAACGAATATTTGATTGTAAAATAAAAAATAATTATTTAATAAATACCGCTCTTTTAGCAACAAAAATATAATTTTTTAATAAATTTAAATTTGAAATTTCTAAAAAAAAAGTACATTTTTAGGTAGATTTTTTAAATCAATTAATGAGCGTATTTTTAGTCTCTTTTATCCTATGTTTTACACATAATTTTCACAATATCCACAAACTCATCTTTAAGTTTATTTTGAGATTTATATAATATTATTTGACTTTTGTATATGTTTTAATATTTATAATTCATATAAAAGATTTGGTAAAATATATTTACATTTATGTTTCATATGGTTTAAAATTATATAATAATTAATATATTGTGCTTTTTACATATTGCTTAATATATTTTAAATAATATTTAAATGCATAAATAGTTTTTATTGCAAAATAAAATATAGTGAAAATTAAAAGTATTTTTTATTTTTATGTTGCCAAACAATATATTGTATAAAGTTCTTTCAAAAAATCTCTTTTTTAAATAACAGTGGTTTCTTAAAAAATTCTTCTAAAAAAACATATACACAAAAAATCTTTACTGACAAAAACTTTATTAGTATAACCCAACCTAAGTTTTGGACTACTCGAAACAAAAAATCAATGAAACGACGCCGTGCCCATTCGTTGATTGGCTTAATATTAGAGATATGCGTTAAGAAAGGAAACGACGCGTGCCCACTCGTTAATTCGCTTCATATCAGAAATATGTGTTAAACAGAGAAACGACGTCGTGCCCACTCTTTAATTCGCTTCACACCACATCAGAAGCAAACGTTGAGGGGAGAAACGACGCCGTGCCCCAATCGTTGATCCGCTTCACACCGGAAAAATAAGTTTGAGGGAACATACGACGCCGTTTGCAAGTGCACCAATAGCCGTTACTACCATTTGTACCACCGGCTCGCTTTGAACACAGAAATCCCTCGGAAAATAGAATCGAAAAAATAAAGCTTCAAAGGAGTAAGTAAGCACAGGGTTGCCACGTGGACAATATGTGGGGCTACAGAGTCAGGCAACGTTAGTTTGTGTGTAAGTTCTTGAGCAGACATAAGAACTCGTGGGATGTGCTAGTGCTACCGAGGGAAAGAAGAAGACAACAAGATTTGCCAAATACGAATTATGCATTTTCAGTTACATAATTAATGCTGAGTTTTTGTCTTGTCATAAATAGATTTCTACTCACTCTCATATCTGCTAGATTCTCACTAGTGCTTTTCTTTAAGCAGAAGAAGAACCCATCTCACTCACACACACACAAAAAGGAATAAAAAAAGAACAAGTTCAAGCTGCAGAACCCAGAAACACTGTTTGGTAATCACACTCTTTTCTTTCTTTGAAGATCCAATTTGAGGTTGATTTTGGTGTTTGTTATTGTTTCTAAGTAAACTTGGGCTTATTATCATTTCTCAACTATGATTTAGTGTGAATTGTGATGAGTAAAACTCTTAGATCTTGTGTTTTAGCAGAATTTTTAATGATCTAAACCAGAAAGATCTGGAGGTTGCAAGAGCTTAAACAGATCAACTGATATCTCTTTTTCCTTAATGATGATTTCTTAGTCTTTCCCTAACATGTTCCTAAAAGATGAATAGTGTGCTTCTTTACTTGGTACTTCTTAACATATTTTTCTAAGTTTTAGTTCAATTTCAGAAACAACTCTCTACTAATTAGCGAATCTCTCAGATTCCTTATTTTAGTGAAAGTTTTACTAAGTTGTTGTTATATTGTATTGTATTTCTATAAGGGTCTTAGATCATTTTGGTTAATTAATAAATTAGATTATATAAAATTATCAAAAATTTAATTGACAGTTGCTTTCTTTTTGCGCTAAAATTATTTAAAATTTTGTTTATTATGTTTTATTAAATAATTAATAAGATTTTAGTCGTATGACTGTTATAATTATGATGATTTTTATATCTCATTTATTACAAATCTTTTCAAATAAATCTTAAAATGTGTAACGAAAGAAATAGTAAAAAATAATTTCCTAATTTACCGAAGAATTATTTTTAATTTTTCTTGATAAATTCAATTAAATTAAGTGAGAATTCCAATTTTATGGATTTGTTCACATTAAATTATTTTATCCTAACTAAAGCAAGTTAATTAATTATATTTTTGTGGATTTTCATAAATTATAATTGTGATTAATTTTGAAACTATAAATATTTTTATGATTGTTATCTTTATTGCTTTTCAATTTCTTAGATTATTATCTAATAATTCAAAATGGTCAAACGCAAGTACGGAAAGACTGAGATTGCCTCTAGCTCTGAGAATGAGAAACGAATGAACTCTGACGAAATGCCGTATCTCCCTGAAGCTGTCATATTCAACATACTCATTATGATCCCAGCCCATTTTCTAGGCTCCATGAGACTGGTTTGCAAGCTCTGGGCTGATCTCATCAAGCAACCCTTCTTTGCCTTGTTACATCACCAACATGCAAGACCTGGTCTTTTCGTTCAAAACAAGCAATTCCCATACAGTGCTCGCTTCTTGGAGCCGAGAAGAGATGGCGAATTTGGCGTAATTTACTTGGCTCCTCAGTATCCAGGACTGATGTTCAGTAGCGTTAAAGGGTTATCATTGCTCAATGATCCTTGCAACAAGCTCATATACGCCATTAACCCGTTCACGATGCAAGGTGTTAAAGTTCATCAACCAGTTATATGCCCAAGTAGGGACCATTCTAGTTGTGGGCTTGTGTACAAAAATGGCGTATACACGTTGGTCTGGGGTTTCCAGGACGCAGAATTGGCTGCTCATTTCTGCGTTTTGAGACTTGGGATCGATGATGATTGGAGGAAGATCGAGACTACAATTCCATATTATGGAATATACATGCAAACCCATCCTATCTCCATTGGAGGAGGCTTTTTGTGTTGGGCCATGGCTCGACAGAGGGATAAAGTAATCATGGACACCAACGATGAAAGTGTCCATATCTTACGTATCCCTCGTGGACGGGCGACTCCATTGGCGTTCCTGAAGAAAGGAGAGTACCTCTGCACAGTCACAGAGAATCTTGCTGTTTATTTGATACACATCTTGAAGGACGTTCGTAGACGAAAATGGATTCGTTACCACAGGTTTGATTTTGCTCGTACAAGAGAATTCATGTTCACAGCTTACTTGAAGTTCATTGGGTGGACAAGCGATGAGCAAGAACTGATCATGTTAGCTTGCAAGGCAAATGATACTTTGACTTGTCTAGCTTATAACATCAAGACCCGAAAGATTCGATGTGTTGATGGGTACATGAACTCAGGTGACAACGTGCAAGTTCATGCCAATACACTCATCTCGTCCAGTTATGGGTGACAAAGCTTTTCTGTTACTTTCGGCTTGTTAATTTCATGAACTGATTGCTTCTTTCAATCTAGCCATCAGATATCCTGATAATTAAGGTTTAGTTATGGATATTATGTTAAACTTTTGATTCTTCGTACATATGAATTATATGGTTCTTGTTCTTGTTCTTGGCTACCAAGGCCAGACCTTGAACATTGTGACTGAGAGATGGTCCCCAGAAAGTCGGGTGGCCCAGTCTCCTGAGTATTTAGAACATCATTGACTTGGAATGTCTTGCACTTCATGACTAGAAACATTAACTTGTTCAGACGTTGGAACATCCAACATGTGCACTTTACTGCATGTCTTTCTAATCAACTTTTGAGACATTAAATTTGATGCTCATTTTTAGTGCAACAGATATAATAGAGAATAGGTCATGAGCTTGCTATCTATAATAATACTGAATTATGAAAATGATACATCATTATATAAAACTTATTCATGTAAGTATTGATTAAGAGCTTAATTTGGAGTAGGGTTGGCAGGGTTGAATAGGTCTCAAGCTTTTCAAAGTTTGAGACTAAACTCCAAATAAAATTTAAAAATTGAATTCGAATTTAGTTAAATCTTGTTTGGTTTGTTAATTTCATAATCGTTCAATTTGAACTCAAAATTTAATTTCTTGTCAAAATTGATCGGACCCAAAATTTTGTTAATCTCGAATTGATTCACAACCAAAATTGGACATAACTTTGTGACTTGTTACAAAGTCTGACTAATTTGTCATTACTAATTTGGTGTAATAATGTTTGGACGCTTGCTCCTAGCCTACCTACAATGGAAATTTCTCCTATCCTGTTTCTTGATTGGATACTAAGTCTAAAGAGGTTGAAATTATTTCTGAATGCGTGGTAATATGATCCTGATAAGTTAAGCATTAGTTCTGTTTGCTTGTTACATGGTTAACCGAATGGCCTTCTTTTCCTTGTTGTTCGTTTTTGCTTTAAGGATGAACAAATCAATCAAATCTCCAAGATGCTTGTGAAAGCTAATTGACAAGAATGTTTATATGAGCACGAAAATCAAAGGAAATGGAATCATGAACCTAGGACAGGAAAAGATCGACATTAAAATCAAAACTAAACTATAGGGTTAGATTAGGGAGTGAAAATCCTATAATCTACATGTTCATACAAAAGCTCTGCTACTTTTACTCCCTTTTCTTCCTAAATAGGTTTTCTTTATCACATTTGTGGTTTCAAGATAACCATATCGAAATAGTGTCAGAAAAAGTTGTTTTGGTAAAGTATAAAACAAAGAATCGCTTCATATATAATAAAATACACTAAGTAATAAAAATCAATATTTTTTATTAAGTGATCGTAATGAATAGGAATGAAAAAATGATAATGGGTTTAGAAAAATTAAGTAATTTTGTGTTAAGAGTAGGAAAGTCATTAGTACTATTGATTAAGAGACTTTTCATTCCGATGGTTTCAAGGAGATTAGCAGTTCGAGGCCTCTTGTGATCAGAAGCTATCACCAGTCTAGACTTCAAAACCCTCTCCTAGACCGTCATAAGCATAAAAATAAAGCAAACCCATAGTATATAACATGTAGTCTTGAAGCTTCAAACAAACAGGACAGTAACAGCCAATTGAAAGAGCGAAGAAGAAGAAGAGAGAAAGTAGAGCATATAAACCCTAACAGTACGGCTCCATGACTAGTATGGAATGACACCAACATTGGCAGGAGCGAAACACCCGTCTTTCATGAGCACATCATCTCCTTCCTGAAAAGAGCAGATTTAAGTACAGTTTAGATATGGGACTGTAAAGGAGATAAGCAAAAGTTTCACAAATTAGGGTTTTTCAATTACCTGTTGACGAAGGTTGGGTTTCTTCACGGGTTGATCAGGCATGAGTCCGAAGTGGATGTGAGGGAAATGGGCCCACTGTGAGAAACAAACAAAGGAATCACAAAATCGAGATTCAAGAAACGTCAAAAAGAAATGTAATTGAATCTTGGGAAGCTATGTGGAACCCTAGGCTGTGACCAAACAATGGAGGAGTTTCCTCGGATCTCACATTCTTTGCAGCAGCACTAAAAGCCTCTCTATGGCTTATATCAGGGTTTCCAGCTTTGATGCGTTGGATCTCGTCCCTGCACATCAGAATTCAACATTTATTGACGTCAAGATCTTTGAAATGCATTTGATGCTTCATGGGCATCTACAAGTTCTTCACTTGGATTAGATGAAGTTAAATCATTCTTCATAAAACAGTGGTTTCATTGGTTTTTAAGTTGAACATTACTTACTTGATAAAGCGGTTGTAAGCAGATGGGACTCTCTGTCTTTTCTCTGGAGCTGGACATGGATCGCACAGACATAACAAAGACAAACGAACAGACAGAAACGTTAAATTACTTCGCTGACTTTTTAAAGGATTTCTGATTTTTTTTCTGGTTTATCTCTCCTTCCATCTCTATATCTCTCTCTCTCTCTCCATCATTGCTTCATCATATCATTTGAAGAGATATCTATCTATCAATTCGTGGGTATAGCCCATATCTATAGTTCCGGGGGAGAAAAAGCAAATAATCCCATTTCCATTCTCTCTCTAGCGAGTACAGATATGAGTGTAGACAGAAAAGTTTGTAGAAGAAACAGTTTTTGCATGATGAGATACCACATGCATGACAAGAATAGAATAATCAATTTGAGTATAAACATATAACATCTTTTCGAGCTTCCTCTTTCTGGATTGGAACTACTGGTGCACTTGGATGTGCGTGTGCCCATGGAGTCTCAGAAAATTATGAAACTTATACTCGGGTATAGATCTGGTGGAGGGTTTCTGTCGCACTTTATAAATCGGGAAATAACATGGGAAGAAGGCCAAGCATCACACGAGTGTTCTAAAGATTCTTGCTACTTGAAAACCATCCAACAAATCTGTGGAGACTGTTGAGCAGTGTAAAAGTTATAACTGGCTTTTCATCAATGTTTAGTGGTTTACGAAAGTTAAAGTGCAAATGTGTCTGACAAAGTTTCGTGTCACCCAGAAAGAAAACTCATCGACCTAAAACATGCTGGAGTTGCCACTGAAACAAATAACAGACCAGAGCACATTACTAAAGAAAAACAAATAAACGTGAAGGAGAATCTCACGTCTGTTCACCGCTGGTGGTTTTGGGATCTCTTCCATTCCTCCGCGAACTTGCATAACAGACTCGTTTGGGTTAACTTGGTTCATCAGCAAATTTGATGGAGCTGTGCTTCGAATTTCCTCCTATAACCACCAAGAACAAGGAATTGTGTTAGAAATTCAAAGTACTACAAGTCCACAACAAGAAATTTGTTCCAGAAACATTGTTGCTAGATGGTCATAATGATATTACTGCATTGCTTTAAATATCGTAAGCCCTATTTGCAGAAATGTATTGATCAACAATCTAAGAACGTGGTTTTGTACGAAACCCTATGTTGTCGTTATACCAGGAGATTCTGGGGGTTGAAGAAGGTATGGCCAAGTTGAAGCTGGTTTGCTGCAGGAAGAAGCAGACCGCGCATGTTTACGGATAGAAGGTTGGTGCAGTGACCACATCGAACTGTGACAGTCTTGAACAAGCTAGTGCAAGGAACACTCACCTGAAGACACACCATCGAAGAAACAAACAATATTAAAACCCTACGAAAGCTGTCATTAAAAAAAGGCCTAGAAAACAGAAGAAGATAAGGATATTACAAAAGAAAGAAAAGATTAAGGATCCAGAAAGAGTAAGATAAGAATATTAAAAGAAACTGAAGAAAAGACAGAGAAGAAAAAGATACCGCCAGGACAGTGTCACAAAAGTTGCAATGAACGTAACAGAGCTGGTCGGAGGGGGACGAGAGGTGGTCCGGTGAAAAGGCAGCTGATGAGGAGGACATGTTTTTTTCCTTCTCTTTCTTCACTTTTTTCTTTTCTGGACTTCTGATTGTGATTTGATTGATGGGTATTGGACTGATCAGCGGATGTTTTTGATAGACAGGAAAATCCTCTTCTTGGATCTGATCTTCTTGATTGTTGAGTTGTTACTATAGATATAAAGGAAGAGGTGCGTGTATGTAGTGCTGAGATAGATAGAGAGAGAGAGGAAAGAGAATAAAAAGTTGCCACTAATATAGAGAAAAGATAGAGAACAGAACTATAAAGGGTACCTCCCTTCTCTCGAACTTGAATATTTTAAATGAGTTTTGTTGCTGTTGTAGTTTTGTCGATGTATCATCAACAGTGGCATATGTGATAGATAGAAGCAGAGGGAAGCTGAGTGAGTGAGAGTGTGTGTGTGTGTATGCATTAAAGGGTCTTGAGGTTAGAGATCAAAGGAAATGAATGGTTGGCATTCCCAATGGATGTGTTATGTTTTGTGTTTATGCATAACAGAGAGAAAGAGGGAGAAGAGAGAGAGAGAGAGAGATCAGAGGCGGCAGAGGTGGGGGAGAGTGTGGGGGTAGAGGAGAAAAGGACGTGTGCATGGGCTTTGCTCATTCACCTGTTGTTTTCACAGTTAAGATGGGCTGTGAAAATTTGATAAAGCCTTCTCTTTTTTCTTTTTTTCCTCTAAATAATAAATCGTTTCCTCGATTCTCTACAATTCCATGGGGATTCAAGACCGACCACAAGGAGACTATAAATTCTCTTTTCACCATCATCAATTCAATCATGTTTTTATTCTGTTCTTTTAAATAAAAGATACAAACTTGCCTGTGGGTTTCAAATTTTTCAATTTTTTATTTTTATTTTAAAACAATAAAACACACTCGATATGAATATGAACATCGTAAGTAATAATTCAAATGTTACTTATACGGTAACCCAATTTAGTTTAAACTTGATAGCAAACTAATAATTTCTTTTAATTATTTTAAATTATTAATTTAAATTGAGTTTAATTAATTCTAATCAGGTCGAAGTGTTGAGTTGAGTTATTATGTTAGTAACATTTGATTAGTCTACTTATGATATTAATATCCCAGGTTGACCATCGACAAGGACAGCCTGGACACTCGCCTAGGGTCCATCTTTATAAACAATAAAATAGGACCTATTTTTACTCTTATAAAAAATAAAATAAAATAAAATAGGACTCACTTTTAATCTTATAAAGAACAATAAAAGAGTTATATTTTGCTTCTTTATGTTCTTCATAAAATCACAAAAATAGGCAAAAATAGGTACCTAGTTTTTACTTTGCCCGGGACCTATAAAATATTATGAACGACCATGTTCGTATTATCTTTAAAAAAGACAAATTCCTTTTAAAAAATTAAATATTAAAGAATTTTTCTAAAACTTTTTGAACATCGAGAAAAAATTTATGTTCTTTATCCTTTTTTAATAAAAATAGTTTTGAGACTAATTTTAACTGAAATTAATTTATTCAAGATTTTAGAGGCCTCCAAATTTGTAAAAAACAAGAATTTACACACAAAAATTATAAATTATTTTTTTCTTTTAATTGGTTTTC
>JAOQMP010000009.1:29671230-29685497 GCA_027563575.1 Erythroxylum pedicellare | reverse complement strand
TACTTGGAGATTATATTACCACTGCGTTCACTTGCGCCAAGATATGTTGGAACGAAATGCTTTAGTGCTTTGACAGCCGCATTCTGCATAAATTGCATTCATAATTAACCCAAGATATAAAATTCCCCGTAGAATTTTTGACAGACCCTTTTTTATATTTTTTTAATTTCAATTCTCATAGCTTAAAATACTACTCATCTTTTAAATATTGTTTAACTATCAAAATAATTTTTTCGTTGTATTTAATTTTCTATTCATTCATATCTTAAAATGATGCCGTATTAAAAAATTAAGAATTCTATATATTATGAATAATAAATAAATAAACAATAAACAAATAAAACTGAAAAAATTGTGTGATAACTATAGCTAAATAATATTATAAGTTATAATTCTTAAATATAAAATTTGAAATGAAAAAAGTTAAATTACAAAAGATCCCAATATTAAAAATTAAAAAATTAATGAAAGAACCAAGTACCTGTATTTGAGAATTAGGGTGCCTTAAATTTTCATTAAGCGTATCAAGCAAGCTCCTTTTTGTCTTTTCTGGCAATGTCAATTTAGATAATGAGATGCATTCCAAGAATCTAGAAACAGCAGAACGCATTATCTCTCCACCCTTCCCACGATAAAGACGTGCTTTCTCAATGGCAGGAACTACAACAGCAACCTGTTTTTGTGCATCTGCAAGCACAAGAGAAATAAGATTGTAACATCTTTCCTACAACCTTCAACCAGAACCGGAGATGAGATTATGCCTTTACTTGATAAATAAATTCAGTAGAAGTATTGATTTCCACATTTTTGTTTCGGATGTTAAGTATAAGAATCTATTTACAATTGTCAAACAAGATTGTTTCTAAATTCATGAATGAGCACAAAAAACTAAAGCTCTAACGGCATTACCCTAAAACTGAAGCATAAACGGGAAAATGCGGGTACCAACCAGTGTCGAGTCTGTGATCACATTGATGTAGCGCCAAAACAACTTCACCCACTGCTAAGGTTGCACCATGGCGTGTGCATAGATCAGGCGAAAGAGTCAATGGGATTAACTTGTCGACAACATTAGTTGCAAAATATTTTGGATCATATGTAACAAGAGCAGAAAGTGCATCTGCAGAAAGTTCTCTCAAACCTTTATCCTGAATACATCAGCCACAACTTAGTAACCTGTCGGAG
The DNA here is from genome assembly GCA_027563575.1 of Erythroxylum pedicellare. Taxonomy (NCBI): domain Eukaryota; kingdom Viridiplantae; phylum Streptophyta; class Magnoliopsida; order Malpighiales; family Erythroxylaceae; genus Erythroxylum; species Erythroxylum pedicellare. Next base: position 29,684,312 of record JAOQMP010000009.1, on the reverse strand, counting down.
AACTTCATGCTAATTCCATTTAACAGAAAACAGCAAACTTAACCTAAAAAATTCTGCTATATGCTTACTAAAGTAAAAAGTCGAAACAATTAAATGAAACAGTACATGGCAGAACCAATAGCTAACTTCCCTCCATCCCCCAATCCCTCGAAATGCACAAGCTATTGCACAATTTTCATTATCCAACTTATCACAGAATGCAAATGTCACAGATGGGCTGTGATTCTACGTACACATGGATATAGAAGCCATAAAATTTAACATAGTATAGCATACCCAGTGACAAATTTTATTATGCAGCAGTTCTTCTGTAAATGGATATATGTAGCCTTCATACTGAGCGATACAGACAGCAACGTGAAGATAAGAGTTTACTCGTGAAGAAAGTGAAAAATAATCAGCAGTATTCACAATGTCAATGCCATGTGGATAATTCCCTTGCCTTCCAACATTCTCCTGAAAAGCGGCAGCAACTGCCCTTCTGCAGTTCACCTAAGCAACATATATGATGAGTTTGGAAATGTTTACAAGATCAACGAAAAAAATCCAGAAAATAATTGAGAAGAAACAAACAGTCTTGAAAAGATATATCACCACCTCACGGTCATAGCAAGCAACTGTCAATAGATGTGGAGCAAGCTTTTCCAATATCTTTCTCATATCAGTATGATTATAAGCACGACCAAAAGCCCAGCAAACATATGCAGCAGCATCACGTACATGAGACCCAACACTATGTGGGCCTCTTCGAACATCATAATGCAGTGCCTATTAAGGCAAATTCACCCAGATCAGTACCAAAATTTCATCAAAGAAGGAACCAACTAAGCATCTAGCAGATATGTTCAAGCACAAAATCACCGGGCATGACAAAATTTAAATTCATAGTCAATCTCACAACCTTTACAATATAAGGTACAACTTTTGGAAGACTGGTAGGCAACAGCAACCCTCTGCGCGCTAGTTCTGCCAATGCTAAGCAACCACCATGCCATGAGCCATCACCCTAGCAAATTATGGCATTTCAATATGGCTCTTCTAGACCCAAAATTCGGTGGACAAAGACAAAAAATGAAGAACTTAAAGAGAGCAACAACAAAGCTTACCTCCCCAGGTGAAAACAACTCCAAAATCGATGACAAAACCTCTTCTGACAGAGCAGAGGTTAAACATGAAGTTATGCGGCCTATGCCTTTCGCAGCAGACCAACGCACAACAGTATCCTGCATTCCAATGAGATCAAATTTAGAACAGCCATAAAAGTTCAATCCAAGTATAAATAAGCTAATATATACGAGAAATTTCCATCGTGAGAGGCCTGTTAGGCTTATCATAAGATGTATATCAGTGATGTAGATGAAAATTCAGATAGTTTCAAGAACAAATCAGGGATCATTACGGAATACCCCAAACATGAAGACAAACGATATAAGTTCCAATATAACAGGACTCTTAAACATACTGTATCTCTCAATCCAGAAAGCAAAATCTCAATAATTTCTTCTACATTTTCTGGAACATCCATATCTTCATCTTGAGGACAGGTTGTACTATCGTCTTGTTCCCTGGAATCAGTATTCACACTTTGATTGCCTGGGTAAGTCCTTGTAGATGTATCTGCGGGAACATTCTCTCCTAGTGAGCCCATTCTCCCCTATAGAAAAGGCAAGAGAATACCATGAGATGGTGTTTAGTTTTACATGGCACAAAATGCACATTAGAAATCTTTCTGTACTAACCACATAATGCCAGGTTGTTGAACGATGAGGAAGACAAGTAAGTCCTATTCGCTGAGTTAACTTCACTATATACTTACGCAGCAAAGGACTACGAGCTGCAGTGCCAGATTTCACCAATGATGACACATCTGTCCAAACAGTAGGAACCGCATCCACTAATGATTTTCGACTGCCAGTCTGTATGACATATTGTTTGCAAAAAATCTGTCAGCTAAAGAAGGAAAGAGGAAACTATGGCAATGAAATTTTCAATGTAGTAAACAATTTTGAATATATAACCACAAATGGTATGTAAAGCATTTATCTCTCTTTAGTTAAAACCATTCAATATCAACCAATATCCTCAAAAGCAAACCTTAAAAATAGCAGCAAGTGCTTCCACAGCACCTAATAAACGAAAGTGAGATACAGCATCATCTGTTCCACTAGATAATAATTCATGCGTCCACTCAACAAAGCTGTGAACAACACAAAGTTAATAAAACTGAAGCAACAGAAAAATTGATAAAATAGTCAGTACAAGGTGACATTTCTGTAGAGAAAAAACAAGTACCAAAACAAATTTAACAAAGAACAAGCTCAGTGAAAAAGACCTGGCCAAAACCAATGGCATATCAGGACGTGTTAGGAGCCTCGATAGAAGTAATCCAGCTATAGTGCGCATAGGGCCGGCATTTGCAAGGTAGTCCTTGGAAAGCTTCAATATTCTCAAAACCAGGGGAGCTGGTTCAAGTCCTCCCAACGCATTTTCGTTTGCAATACTTGTATCAACAGATGAGATATCAAACGGGACTAAAACGAGAATAGAAAGCCACAGAAGAATAACACACTTCGCTTCCATCTCTCCCGTACTTTCCTGTCGCAATGACGTTGCCGAGACTGTGTCATGACATTTCTCCAAAAGAGAGACTGCTAGCTCTAGATCAGAAACTTGATGCGGAAAGAACTTGATAACCGCCTTGTATCCACAGACCGTGACCAGAGTATAAATGATAATGCATATAGGCTTGATCACTTTGAGAATTTCATCTGAATCCTCACCTAATGTGATTGTTTTACTGCGTACAATTGACATCAGAGGAGAGATTATGCTGTCCAAGTAAGGCTCCAGTAGTTCTCCTTGTTGTTGATATTTGTCCAGCTGCGAACAATACCATAACAAAAATTTAAATCTCAAAGGAGATCTGCGAAAACAGTGAACAAAAGAATGTATCAACAAAAAAAATTGATTGCATCGTTAGATAACAATATAAAGCGAGTCTTATTCAACATCATAATTGAAGCTAGAAAATCAAGTCGATCTGCTAAATTCTAACTCGCTATGTCATTTCAAAAGCAAACACTAAACTAGAACCGATATTTCAAATCAATGATCCAGTGTACTGAGTAAGGAAACGAAGCTCAGAGAGAAAAGTACAATCGATCTGATCTTGTGAACTGAAGTAGAATCGGCGACGCCGCCATTTGAAACGATGTCGTCAAGAAGTGACTTCACGAGCTTCCATTCTTGCAAGAAATAGCGCAGTAGAATCGCCTCCTTCGACTCGTGCTCGTCGCCGTCGCCCATAACCGCTGCTTCCTCCTCTGTCATAGGCATTTCCGCTTCTGTTTGCGCCATTTCTATCTTCTATTCACTTCCTGCTACAAAACTATGGGTACAGACTAAAGAGAATTGCGGTTTTTGATTTCCCGGGCTGTTGTGACTTTTAATCTGATCCGGAAAATTCTTTACTTCAAATTTCTTTAGGAAGGAAAGCGAATATAAATATCCACACTAGAACACTCTACTAGTAGTAGCTTGCACTCTATGTTCCAGCCAGTTAAATGAAAATTTGAAACATCTGAGGAAATATTTCTAGGGTTTCAGAAAAAAAAAATTTCTTAATGAACAGTTCGCAATATAAAATCAAAATTCGATTTCCGTTGCCGGGACTTGAACCCGGGTCTTTCGGGTGAGAGCCGAATATCCTGACCAACTAGACTACAACGGAATGATGATAAGCCTTATCCTCACTTTTATTTGATTGATATCGTCACAAATAAAGCCAAACTCTAATCCAATTAACAAGAGCTTAAGTTTAAATAGTATTAAATTATCATAAACTTAGCTTAAATTTTAATAAAATTTAAAATACAATTGAAAGATATTTTCTTATTTATCGAAGATTTAAAGTTTAATTTAAAAATAATTGATTTATTTTATTTTATAAGTACTTTTTAATTAGCAAAAAATGATCAATTAATTAATAAATTGATTAATTTTAACAACAGTAGTTATTAAAAAAATAAAACCAAAAAATTAAATAGTTTAAAATTTGAATAATTGATTCGGTCAAATTAGTTGAATTTTTTTAATCAATAATTTTAGATCGATTAAAAAATGCAAATTTGTAAAATAAAAAAGGGTTTAATACAAAATAAATTGAAGTGTACATAAACGGAAAAATCCTTTTTTAAGCTCAATCTTGATCATATAAATTCTATCATGTCAACTTCAAATCGGGTTAGACCAAGTCCCACTATTTTTGCCGAGTTCGATAAACTAAAAATTAATATTTTACATATTAATTGTAAAAAATAAAAAAGATATGAAGAAAAATGATTATATAGTTCTCCTAAATTGTGAATTGTATCGATAAGAAAATGAATTCAAGTCCTAAATCCACGGTGTACTTAGAGCGTACATTTTCTAAAGCTTGTGTGATCGATGGCATTTAGCCGGTTCCTTGACTAAAATGTATGTATAAGAATAACAAAATTTTATAGTTCAAGTCCATGTCACCGTTTTAAGCCAAGTTACATACATGACCAACTGGTCTCTGCTTTTCCACCATGTGACTCATCTTCTATCACGTTTAAACATAACGATTTCATTCCACTACATCAAGAAGTTTACGCTCAGAAGTTGCAAGGCTAGCTCCTTAGTCCTTAGGCTGTTGGTTGGAGCTTAAAGATTAAACAAGGCAAATGCTTTGCTAGTGTTCTGACTGCACGTTTCACTGATACGAATACCCATTTGTATCCCATACTACAAGAAATAACATCACAACATACTATAGGGAACGGCAACTGTATTGAACACGTCTGATAAACAACAGATTAAAGAATGTGGAATCACTCAGCAACCTTAACCCCTGACAGGTAAACGCGGCTCTGAATTACCGTGCCGCCTATCCAAAAACCAGGCATTACCATTAGCCCAACCTTTGGTTTCTCATCACTTCCGTCCAAGATCAAGTTTTTTACAATACTTTCCATGTAAACCTCTGCGAATTCATTACCTCTCTTGACCTGAAAGATCTTGACATTGGGATCAAATGAATAAGCCAGCAAGTGCAGAAGCCAAATCGACTTTGCCAATTTTAAGAAAGCCTGGTAAAAAGGGGTCCTTGGGTGGCCGCCCCCAGTTATGTAGTTTCGCTGATCAAGATTCCCAAAGAAAGAGGCTTCCATCTTTGGGTGGACAACAACCAAGTACTTGCTGCCGCAAAATTTCCCGAAAGTGGAATCTGAGTTCTGACCTAGCATATCCAGTGGATCCATCTCTCTTAGGACAAGAAATTGGTGGAAGAAGCCCTCTCTGGATATGGTCATATTGTCTGATTCAATACCAAAGCTGTCTTGCTGAAACCCACTGAACATTCTTTGACATATATGAGACTCGAAAGCATACTTCTTGTGAGCTCTCTTCGTATATACAACATTGGGCTCGATTGAATCAGCAGCAGCATCAAGGTCCCATCCAGCTGCTTTCATCATATTGATCAATGGTTTAGAGAAATCATGAATGGCTTTGAAAGCAGCTTCTACTGCAGAGATGAATAACTCGGGGGTTAACTCTACAGGAATGAACCCATTCTCTTCTCCAGAACCTTCCGAATCCTTGGTTGACAAGCCTCTAAGCTTAAGATTCTTCTCCAATTTGGTCCGCTTCTGGTTTGCATCCTCAATCTGTTGTTGCAACTGGAGAATTTCAGAATCTTTATTCTGAATTTCAGACTGAAATTTCTTAACCATCACCTCATAAGTTTTCAGCAAGCTCTGCTGCTCCTGGATCTCTGCAGCTAAACGAGAGTCCTGCGGAGTCGCACATGTAGGTTTGGGATAGTTTTCTCGGTAAAGGTGCTTGAGATCAGATAAGTTCTTCAACTCAGAAATCACTAGTCTGTCAGCAGCCTGGATTCTTTCAGGATCATAGGGATTGTGACCAGTTTGAAGCTGAATGTAAGCAGATTTCAGGGAAGATATATTAGTAAATATCTTGGCTATCAGGGCTTCCACAGCTTCCGGATTTTGATTCATCAAATCTTCCATTGGATGAGGGTGGACCTTTTGGCTGTTGCTCTCACGGAGTTGATTATCTTTCAGCCCAGTGGTTAGCATAGCTACTACCAGTGGCCGGGATAGGCAGCAAGAAAATCTTCAGCAGAAAAGCTTAATCGATACAATCTGCAAGCTCCAAACAAACGTTAACTATCGCATGGGGTACTAGCAAGATGATCATGCAAAACTCATGCACTTTCCTGCAATGCATCAGGCATGCCAAATAGATAATAACATTCTATAATACATGATTACAGACTAGTAACCTAGCATCCCTAAGACTCCTACCTTATACAACTCATTTCCTCAACATTTCAGCAAAACACAATAACTTTCTTCCAAGTCAACCAACATGCAAATCAAAAATTTAGGTTGACAAAGATGAAAACCTTTTTCCAAGTCAAACAATGTGCAAATCAATAAATCTAGGTTGACCAAGTAACCCAACGATTAAACACGCATGTCACAAACTCAAGATCAAACTAATCGTGTTAAAACAATGAGAAGAAAGCTTCAGCTCCGACTGCTTACCTTTGAAGATCACCAAACGCTCCCAGAAAATATCCAGCAAACATAATAATCCCTTTACCAGAAACAAGAAACACTAAGAATCAGGGTTACACACGCTAACTTTCTATTCAAATCCATGTTGGTATAGTCTCTTAACTAACACAGACACAATCAGTCAGTCACATTTCTCCACATAGGACACAAACCCAGAAAGATTAGAATGCCAAACACTAAGTAACATACCAAAAAAATTCACATTCTAAAAGCTAGTGGGCAAATCAAACTAATCAAGAGAAAGAAAAAAAAAAAGCTGTCTCATTTACGAAAAGCTCCAAGAAAAAGGGTAAAAGAACAAAGCAGAACTCACTTCAAACTGCATTGTTTCATCTTCCAGTTTTTGTGTGATGAGATCTAAGAAAGCAGAGTATTATAAAACATCAAACCTCTGGATTACCATTTTCAGACAAATCAATACATTAGTTCAGCTTAAAAATTCGAAAAAAATTGGGTGATTTAACATTAATTCAAAAAGACCTTACCAAGTCGAAGAAGCACGAAATCGATGAAGATGGAATACACTGAAGAAAGGCAATGAATACCAGAGTTTGGTGAAGCTCTAGTTTAGTCCCGACAAAAGCAAGCCCTAACTTGGGAACAGTCCTTTGTTGTTGTTGGCTTGTTTGTTTCTCGTTATACTCATTCCTTGCCCGTATTTTGTTTTGTGCCTTTTCATTTTAGCTCTTTCTTTCTCTCTTGTTTTCAAATTGTTCATCCTTTTTTTTTCTTTTTTGTTGTAAATAAAAATTATAATTATAACTAAAATAAAGAAGAAAAGATAACTTTACAGAAGTTAAAAAATATTAATAAAGTATTAAGAATTTTAATTGTCTTATTAATTCTTACAGTTAAATTTTTTATAAGAATTGTATCTTAAAAATAGAATATTCAGTAAACTATAAAACTTTTAATAATAAATTATTCATAATAAACAGTTCTCAGCAATTGAACAGACAAAATGATGAATAGATTCTTGTAATTTGCTAAGATGGACATATCGGTTAGCAGTTAACTCCCATACCGTACAGACGTGGAAACAGACGAGCGAAGAGCTAGTATAAATCAGAGGCCCATGCCAACGTTCAAACATACTTACCTGGACGGGGTCAATGGACGATCATGAAGGTCCATGGCCTAGAGCAGTGACCTCCATTGCACTTCGGAGGGGTGCTGGTCTAAGGTCTTCCCAAGTGGAAGAGCCTACGTCATAATTTGTGGTAGAGGGGGCCTGCGTTCGCGCGGCCCCTGCCAATCGATCGTAAAGTTTATGAAGCTGGTGCAGGGATATTAAAATAATTATAAATTTCATTTATATCTTCTTAATTGTTTTAGTGATTATTAAATTAATTATTTTAATTGATATTAAAGTGTTATTTAAATTATTATTTTTAAAATAATATTATGTGTATTATGTTAATTACTTTATTGATTATTAAATTTCTTATATAAAAAATTAAATAATTGAACTAATAAGATGATGATTTAAAATTTAAAAGCTTAATCGATATTGTATTTATTTTAAATTAATTAATGCATAAAATTAAGTAATTAATTATTGAGTAAATTTACAGGTACTTTCGCATTAAGGACAAATGCATAGTTATCTAAGTATTTCTATTACAATGAGCTTAAGCTCCGCATCTTCCAATAAGATGATTAATTGGAGGCAGGAGACACCTATACAAAGATTTTGTATAATACTATATTTGACAAAGGTATAGCTATAGCAGGAGGCCTAGAACACTGAAATTATGCATCAACATCGGGGCCAGGATAAGCTGGTAAGCTCATTATTCGGTTGTCCAAGACCGGTCCTCCAACGGTAAAATGGTACAGACTCTGAAAGTTTGATCCCTTTAGTCCAAGAAGTTCATGCACTGTTCCAAAAAGGGTAAAAACAATTTTAACGTGTCAATAAAGCATTGAAATAAGCAAAGAGAAGGCCTTATAATCAGAGATTTTGTGATTTGGAATTAAGTAGCAAAGAGGTAGTTCAGTATGCTCAGGAAAGTGATGTATAAGTGATAACAAGCTTTTTAAACTTAGATATGACAAGGTTTCTGATATGTGTGTGCAGTGTGTAGGATGGAAAGTTCTGTTAATAAATTTTATAAGTAATGAGTTAGCATCCTCAATCACTTTAAGCCTTGTATATGTAAGAATGCTATACGTGATGAACATGAAGAATAAGAAGTATACCAGGATCATCGAAGAAACAACCGATTCCGGTAGCAGAAATGCCAATTGCGTGGGGTTCAAGATACAACACTTGGCCAAGAACACCAGTCTCCCAAAACAATCGGGGGTACATCCATACACCCTTCTGAAGCAAGGTGGGCTCAAGATGTGACACCATACCAAGGCTGAAGCAGCCATCGCTTGCAATATCCTGCAATTAAGTATAGAATTTTGTGATTTTCTTAAGCCACAATTCTTGTCGAATCTTCTCCTTAATCAATAAACACAGGCTCAAGCTACACTTGTACTAATTGATGAAGCATACCAATTAGAAAATCCAGAATTACTTCCTATCTGGGGAAACAATTACATATTTGCCAGAAATGAAGGGTTAAAACTCAAAAAGCAAATTACTTCAAGTTTAAGAGAGTCAAATGCTTGAAACTGTAGCAATATTTCAGTAAGATACCAATTCTTGGCTTCAATGGAGGACATAAAGCACATCCAGTGTTGTTTCTAAGTGTCACTTCCATTGTTTAGTTACATTTTAGAGTTTGTGAAATATGACCACAAACTGATCATTTCTCAGACAATCGCAGATCAAGTCTATGAATAACGTATTAATGTCTGCAAAGATTATAACTAAGAAGCCATTAATGCACCTGGTTGCACGAGAGCCGTTTCGCAATCTGTTGGCAGTCACCTCTAACGAGTTCATAGAGCGGTAGATCAACAGGACACCCTTCTGGTTTCGCCCACTTAAACTCAGCCCTGGTGGCCTTCTTAAGCTGATCCAAATGATCTTCATTCCTCACCAAGAAATACAAACCATTAGGCAGTCCATTAACTCTATGCACAAACAACACAGCATGCACTTGTGCATCCCAAGAAAGGGCCCGAAATGGCATAGCCAATTGCCTCTTTTGCTTCACTCCATTTCCCGAACCAGAGGGCAGACAATGCAACAGCATCTGATAAAATGTCTCCCTCTCCATTCTTGTAACTCCATCCATGTCCACAGCACTCCTTCTCTTCCTCGCAACGTGTCTGACTGATAATCCCTTGTACGACCTCTCACTACAAATTCCACTACCCTGAAATGGGTCAACCAGAAATCTAAGAGCTGGTGTTAATGGCTTCTTGACAGCCTCAGCAGTTCTGTAAATTATATCCCAACAGATATGCTCTTTGCTAAGCATATTTGGTTTTCCTTTCCAGGTCAAATTCTCAAAATCCATTATTGCAGAACTCAATTCCTCATAATTCACATCAAAGTCATTAACCCCATTAGGAAAAACTAGAAGCACGCAATCTGGATGCTCAAATTCAATCTCCGGCATCTTTCCCTTAACTGGCCTAGATGGGATTCGAAAGCCCTGATAATTATAAAGCCCCATGAGCCTCTCCAACTCTTCAAACCCTAACCCGTCAAGCAACTTCACGTCCCATCCAAGTCCTGCTGCGGCGATTGTGATCGCAGCAATCGCATGACCCACATCGTGATTGCAGTACCGAAACGCTCGTTCTCCATATTTCCACGCCTCGCGCCAGAAAATGGATGAAATTCCTACCAAAAACGAATTATCTGGGAAAAACTTGGGAAAAAACTCAGGCGAGACACTGGCTCTAAGCTCTAAAGAATGCTCTTTCGGTGCATAATGCGCCACAAAAGCAGAATCAGATAGTGACCCGATTGGTGGAGCAATAAGGTAAGCCTCAGTCGGGTGGAGATTGCCGCTACTCGGGTTGGCCCGAAGAGACCAAGTGGAGAACCCGGTAGTTTTCCAAGCAGAGAGAGCGAGAGAGTCATAGAACAACTGAGAAATCGTGGACTTGGAGATGAGCTTTGGAGGAGGAAGAGACTTGAAAAGAGAATGGTACAAAGGACCAAAACTAGGCGTGGATGGGTTATCGCTGTCTGTGGGGAGGTGTACAAGAGGGAGGAGTGGGGCAGAGACGTAACGGCGAAATGGGTTGGGTTGGTTTGCCCAGTCAAGGCCGTAAGGGCCTCTGGCGTAGTTGGTGAAAGAGTGTTTAGTCTGATTGTGATACGTCAGGACCTGGTTCAGTTTCTCAGAGTCGGGGGTCGGGTTGCGGTCACCTTTGGGGTTGGTTATTGACGGTGAGGAAGAGGAAGAAAACGACATCGTGGAAGTTAAGGGTTTGGCTGTCGAAGGAACAACGTAGAAATGGGATGGGTTCAGTGTCACAGGAGCACAGAACCTTGGAGACAAGTTTGGAGGTGGCATTATGACAAAAATGAAAGAAGCTTGCCCCAACGAGCTTCTTCTAGAATATGTTCGGAAAATTGATTCTGGAAAGTTTCGATCTGTATTTTAACATTTTATAAAAAAATTCAATAAAAATGAAGTTTATTTAAATTATTTATAAAATATTAAAATGAAAATTATATATTTTGTTAATTTTTAAAAATTCAACTTTTGGTGCCATGAGATAAATTGATGATCTATAAATTAAAATTCTCAAAAATTATTTATATAAATTAATAAAAGAAATATAATCTGAATAGTAAAAATTAATTTAGACTTTTAAAAAATTAAAAATATATTCTATACCTTTTAATTAAATTTTAAGGTTTTAACAAAAGACATGTTAAATCTTGAGTTTGATATGGTACAAAATTAATTTGAACTTAATTTAAATATTGGATAACAATAATAATGTTTGATATTTTATTTTAAATTATTTAAATGTATTAAAATTAAAGTAAATTTTCAAATTGCAAATTTTAAATATAATTTTATTTATTAACTTATATCTCATTAAGTCAATTCCTTGTGTTGACTGTTGAGATATTATATAGTATAGTATTTTAAAATAATGTTAAGAGTTTAAAATAATACTATGTAATATTTATAATATAATAATTAAAATTTTAATTAGTGTAATTTAAATATCTGAACGAAGGGTCAGATTGGGCTAAGAATCGGACCTCATTGCCCAAAAGTGTTGAAATGAGGCCAGACAAAATATAGCAGAGAACCTAAGATATACAGTCCAATAGTAATTTCTTCAAGTATTTGATAGGCTGTGAGTGACAGATAAAGATCCATAGAATAAGGTTGGAATTGGCTCACAGGTCAGAAGATCTGTTCCCGAAGAGTGAGGAGTATTCCATTAATAATAGCCCGACCCTCCTCATGCTCCTCTCCGTTCAACCGCCCGCCAACTCTCTCAGCTTTCACTTTCAGTCCAACTCGCCGCTACTCCAACTCGCCGTCCAGTCACTGCGACCATCACCAGTTCGCCATGCATTAACGTGGCTCGCCCGCCCGCTACAGTCACTCCAACTCGCGCCACATCTGCACCAAATCCTCAGCCCTCTCATCGCAGACTCAAAAGCACTCTTTAGTTTTGCATACTAGCGAGGTGGGGGTATTTGTGTTCTAGATCTGGCGTTCTGTATTGCTACAAACGATAAGTTATATTAACTAGTATATAATTCGAAAGACATTTATAGCAGTGACAGGTTACCATCTTTTGTACGGAATGAGTATGTAAGTTGGTACAATTACCATATTTATTAAGTAATAAAGAAAAAGAGAAAAAGGAAAGAAACAAAAGTCTATCAATAAGGCTTGGTGTAAAGGGGATTAGGGATATCTAATAAGCATGTGAATATTGATTGGTTTAATTTGGGTTCGAAGATAGAATTTAGGAAAGAAAAATAGAAAGAGGGAGAGATTAAGGAAAGAACTTAGAGACAGATATAATTTATGATAATGTTTTATGATCTCCTTTATTAAAAGTACTGTTATCAATATCTAGTCTTCTTAGTTACTGAGGAATTAATAAACTAATTAACTTGGGAATAAAAAAACCTAAACCAATTGAACTACTTTGGCTGAGTCCTAACCTAATACTATAGAAACAACAAATTACTTCCTAAACTACTTCCGCAATAAGTGGGATTATTGCATAGACTATTCTAATGTTATCCGGCTGATACCACTTCTCCACTAACCACAATAACTCCAGGCATCTTCCAAAGAGTTGGGATTATGCATGGCAACGTGCATGGCCTAAGATGATGTGTTTTCCGCGTCTATATACCTCCTAGCTGTTGGTTTATGCCCTTGCAGCCAATTTTTTGGTTGTACTTTTAATTGTATAAAATTTGTTTTATTCAATAAAAGGCATTCTTTATCTTTATGCATTTTAATTATTTAATTATTAATCATAAAGATAAAATCCCTGGAATAATTATTATGCAATTAGAAATTATAATGTGATTATAATTATGAGATTCAAATT
>JAOQMP010000009.1:29643580-29656582 GCA_027563575.1 Erythroxylum pedicellare | reverse complement strand
ATTTAAATATATTTAATTTTTTAACTGATCAATTTTAAACTTTAAATTTTTTATTTTATTAATTTAGTTTTTTATTCAGTTTTTAAAGATTTTGGTATTTATTTCATTAAAGTGAATTAATGTATTAGAGTATGGGCTTGTTCAGGGTGAAAGCTGTGGGTTTGAGTCCTATTGCTCCTGGTGAGTCCAAATCCAATAACTCAATCAAAAGTACTCCTTTTTAGCTTGGTGAGCCCGAAATGCCTGACTAATCCTTACAATTAGGGTGCTCATAAATTTGATTGCTTGGGAATCTAATGAGATAGACTAATTCTTTTACAACTTTGGTAGTTTAATAGTGTAGCAAATGTTGAATTACTAATATATAATCATCCTTACGCATGTGGTCAACATTCAACTAGAGCAGTACAAGTATGCAATTTTAGCTTTCCCGACATTTAAAAATAAGTTTGGTGTCTTTATAATATAAGCTCGATGTTGATTTAAGAGTGGCGATAGGTTGTGCTGGTCTGCCAGTGATATCTTACAAGTAGCTTTAAGTTTTGCTGAACCCAGTTTGAATTTAATAATTGAAAATTAAATTAAATTATTTTTATTTTAAAAATAAAATTTGAATTGTTGAAGTTTTTATCTAATTTTTAAATTTAAATTCGGTTAAAATGTAATAAAAATAATTTCTTAATTTTAAACTAGACCAAACCCATACTATTTCTGCCAACCTTAGGCATGACAGAAAGCCTTCCGCTCCTCGTTATGTTTTCAAGCACTCGATGAATCAAGGCACCGAATTAAATTATCCTGGACTTTCTACGGGGGTAGGTGCGCATGCGTGAAAAACGTTGACATGTTCATGTTTCACCTGTGCGTATCTTCTTTTTTTATTATTATTATATCAGGTATCTCAATTTGGTCGGACTAATCTTAAGCTCCTAAAATTTCACCCCAAGAGTCCTAGAGGAGGTAAATTTGAAATTTCAAGATTCCTCAAGTTCTTACATAGACTATCACTTCTGCGCGCAAGAAGGCTTTGCTCAGTACCAGATTCTCATTAGCCCTCAGATTTTTTAGTAACTCCAACTCTAACATTGCTGTTGTAAATGAGATCCGATCAAAGAACTTTGTTCAAGAAGCTAGAGGATTATCAACAGAAAAATTTCCTATTTCTTCTCTATTTACGTAACTTGAACTCAAAATCTCCTATGAAGGAAAGCTTTCCCATTTCTTCTCTATTTACATAACTCAGAACTCAAAATCTCCTAAGAAGGAAAGCTTTAAATGAATAGTTGAACTCTTGCTTGGGACTTAAAATAAGACATTGATTTGCCACTTAAACCAGTATGGTCACGCCACTTAAACCAGTTTGGTGAGCTGCCTTGATGATGTCTAACCAAGTTAGGTAATATGTACTTTTAGTGGAAGTTAATTAAGCAATATTATTAAAATTATCTATTTTTCACTATAAACATTAATAAAAACTATTTTTTTAATTTTTAATAATAGTAACTTACAATTATTATTTTTCAAACATGTTTTGGATAAAATTTTAACTATTTTAAAGGAGTATTTATTAATTCAATAATTATGTATCTTAAATAAATTATATAAAAGATAATTATTTAAAATACATAAATTGATTAGTAATGGATTTTTACGTAAAGGGCATTAAAATTAATTAGTATGAAGTATATAAATAAATTTATATAATATTTAATATACAATTTTGAACCTATATAACCTTTAGCACAACCAATTAGGCTATTGGTATTAGGTGGTTGGTTGCCTCGGAACAGACAACAAACGTCTTAAAGATGCTACTCTATAGGGAACAACTGAGAGGTCAAACATATAAATCAGAAAAATTAAGGATTTAAAAAATAAAAAATTGGATTAGTTAATTTTTTTCATACTTTACTTAATTTTTTAATATTAACTTCAACTTTAATTATATCAAAACTTAAAATTTTACTCAATTTTATAATATTAACTTAAACTTTAAAATAACTTTCAATATTTTTAAAAATAATTAAATATTAAATTTTTTATTAATATAATTTACGTGATTATCACATATTATATTTTTATTATATCAAAACGCAGAGTTTAAGAAAATTTTATAATACGTAATCTTATCCTTAATTAGTGAAGAAAGAAGCTGTTCTTACTAGATTAGAGTACGAAAAGAAAATAAAAAATAAGTGCATAAAATTTTTATATTTATAATTCATTAAATCATAAAATTTATATGTAAAAGATATAATAAATATGTGATGAAAATATTAATTTAATATGATTTTTTACGTGAGTCATTTTAATAGAGAATTTAATATTTAATTATTTTTATAAAAATTCAAAATTTTTAACATTAATTTTAAAATTTAAACTATACACTTAAAATTTTATGATCGGAAGAAATTATGAAAAAAACGAAAGGCAGAGCATTTCCTAACTCTTACCCACAGTCAACGGTGGAGATTGAGCTACCAGCTGTAGCTCAATCTAACGGTCAGTGCTTCTCACCTGTCTACTCATGATTAGACGATATTAACGAGATTTCTTGGTCAGGAGTTGTTGGCTCTCCCATTTTCTTAAAAGAAAACGAATAAGAAGAAACTGAAACACAACACTCTCTTCATTTCAGTCTTCGTTTCTCTCATAACTAAGCCGGAGAGGTCAATTAGAGAGAGAGGTGTCACGGACCAAAAATGGCGTCAACATCCTCTCTTACTCTGTCTCAGGCCCTCTTGGCTCGAAGCATCTCTCACCATGGCTCGGCTCAGTCATCCGACCACGTCCGTCTCTCGCCTCCGACCACCTTCTCTCTCCCCTCATTCTCCGGTCTCAAATCGACCAACCCACCAAAGTCCTCCTCCCGCCGCCCCCGCCGCCTTCCGACCCGTAACCAGCGTCAGGTCCGAGCTGCCGCCGTTGAAACTCTCGACTTAACCGCCGAGACTTCGTTGGTTGAGAAGTCCGTCAACACTATTAGATTCCTTGCTATTGACGCTGTTGAGAAGGCCAATTCGGGTCACCCCGGTTTGCCCATGGGTTGTGCTCCGATGGGTCATATCTTGTACGATGAAGTAATGAGATATAACCCGAAGAACCCTTATTGGTTTAACCGTGATCGGTTCGTTTTGTCAGCTGGACATGGGTGTATGTTGCAGTATGCTTTGCTTCACCTAGCTGGTTATGATAGTGTTCTGGTGAGTGCCCCCTTTTTTTTGGGTTTTACGAGAAATTAATCTTCAACTTTTGTTGGAAACACCAATATTTTCTCTGCATTTAGCTGTATTAATTTGCTTTGTTGTTGGCTATAGTTTTGGATAATTTAAGAGTAGTTTCAAGTTCAATGATTACGTTGCTGCATTACAAGGCTTTTGTTGTTATTTATATGCTGTCGAACTCATCTTCTACTGGTACAACTTGAATTCGTAGGAGGAAGATTTGAAGCAATTTCGTCAATGGGGAAGCAAGACCCCAGGACACCCAGAGAACTTTGAAACTCCTGGTGTTGAAGTTACGACTGGTTAGATAATAGCTTCAGTTTTTGCTTACTTTTACTTGTTTTTGGCGAATTTGGATTCTCTTATTTACAATGAAACTATGAACTTTTTCCTATATAGGTCCGCTTGGACAGGGTATAGCAAATGCTGTTGGATTGGCCCTTGCAGAAAGGCACCTGGCTGCACGTTACAACAAACCAGATGCGGAGATTGTTGACCACTACACGTATTTGATCTCTTTATGTGGTTAACTTGTCGATCTTCTGTTGTTCGTTTATGACATATCTAACTATACGGTTGATATGATATAGGTATGTTATATTGGGAGATGGTTGTCAAATGGAGGGAATTTCCAATGAAGCCTCTTCTCTTGCTGGACACTGGGGACTTGGAAAGTTGATTGCTTTTTATGATGACAATCACATCTCAATTGATGGTGACACTGAGATAGCATTCACAGAGGACGTTGGTGCACGTTTTGAATCTCTTGGATGGCATGTTATCTGGGTGAAGAATGGAAACACTGGCTACGATGATATTCGAGCTGCCATCAAGGAGGCAAAGGCTGTCAAAGACAAACCCACCTTGATCAAGGTTAGACATTTCCTCTCTTAAATTGTTCGTTAGTTTAGGGCCCAAGACATCATTGTAGTTTGATGTCTGATACTACTTCGGTTCGTGATTTCCGCACTCTTATGGGCTTTACTGAACTTTTTCTTTCTTTGCAGGTGACAACAACAATAGGTTATGGATCTCCTAACAAGGCAAACTCTTATAGTGTACATGGCAGTGCACTGGGGGCCAAGGAAGTTGAAGCAACTAGGAAGAACTTGGCTTGGCCTTATGAGCCTTTCCATGTTCCTGAGGATGTTAAAAAGTACATTTTCTACTATGCCATATTTATAGTCCTTGAAAACTTTCTGAATTTTTCTGAGGATTTCCTTTATTTGATAATAATCAAATTCCATGCCTTGTTCCAGGCATTGGAGCCGCCATGTGCCCGAGGGTGCTTCTCTTGAAACAGAGTGGAATGCCAAATTTGCAGAATATGAGAAGAAATACCCAGAAGATGCTGCAGAGCTGAAGTCCATCATCACTGGTGAACTGCCTGCTGGTTGGGAGAAAGCACTTCCAGTGAGTAGAACTTGACATGAATACTTTTGGGCATTTGTTAACTATGACTTCCAGTCAGATGTCTGTCTTTGAATTTAATCCTCTGTTTCCAATTTGTGTGCAAACTGCTGAATCAGGGACTGGAGTTGATTTTCCTGGTCTATTAGTTTAGGAGACTTTGCGGAGTTCGTCAGTGGATCAGTTGTGCACCTGACATGATGATTACTTGTCTAATACTTTTGTATTTTCCTGTTTTCCAGACATACACTCCAGAGAGTCCAGCAGATGCCACCAGAAATTTGTCTCAGCAAAACCTTAATGCCCTTGCAAAGGTCCTTCCTGGTCTTCTTGGTGGCAGTGCTGACCTTGCCTCTTCCAACATGACCTTACTGAAAATGTTTGGAGATTTTCAGAAAGGCACTCCTGAAGAACGTAATGTCAGGTTTGGTGTCAGGGAGCATGGAATGGGAAGCATCTGCAATGGCATTGCACTTCATAGCCCTGGCCTGATTCCATATTGTGCAACTTTCTTTGTTTTCACCGATTACATGAGAGCTGCCATAAGAATCTCTGCCTTATGTGAGGCTGGAGTCATTTATGTTATGACCCATGATTCAATAGGTCTTGGGGAGGATGGACCTACTCATCAGCCGATTGAGCATTTGGCAAGCTTCCGTGCAATGCCTAACATTTTGATGCTCCGTCCAGCTGATGGAAATGAAACTGCTGGTGCTTATAAAGTTGCCGTACTTAACAGGAAGAGACCCTCTATCCTTGCCCTCTCCAGGCAAAAGCTTCCCCAACTTCCTGGAACCTCCATTGAAGGAGTTGAAAAGGGTGGCTACATTGTTTCAGATAACTCTTCAGGTAACAAGCCTGATGTTATTTTGGTCGGTACTGGTTCCGAATTGCCCATCACTGCAGAGGCTGCCAAAGAACTCAGAAAGGAGGGCAAGGCAGTGAGAGTTGTTTCCTTGGTATCATGGGAGCTCTTTGATGAGCAATCAGATGCCTACAAGGAAAGTGTGTTGCCAGCAGCTGTCACTGCCAGGGTTAGCATTGAAGCTGGATCAACATTTGGATGGGAAAAGATTGTTGGAAGCAAAGGTAAGGCTATTGGTATTGACCGTTTTGGGGCTAGTGCACCTGCAGGAAAGATCTACAAGGAATTCGGTCTTACTGCAGAGGCTGTCGTTGCAGCTGCCAAAGAAGTTAGTTAGGTTGTGTAACTAATCATCCATAAACTCTAGCTTTTGTGAGAAAATTCGGGTTTGGATTGGAGAGGATACAACGAAGAGACCAAACACATAGGACTTTCCTCATCATTTTGGTCTCTTCTGTTTCAATAAAAGCAAAAGTAGAATTATCCACTGTTGCTTGTAAGTGATCAATGGATTAACATAGATCAAAGGGAAGATTTGGTTTATGGAGAATCTTGTTTTTGTAAAAACTCTGCGCCTGTTTTCAATTTTTCACCGTCCTTGGTTACTCATAATGAGTTTGGCGATTGTATTCACACTCTTTAAGCATAATCAGAACATTGAATCCATTCTTCTGAAGTTGGCTTTCTATTGATTGCTAAGAATGAACTTTTCAAAACTATAGCATCTAAGAAGTAGATTAACCTCGAACTTGGTTAGATACTTCGTACCATTTCATATACATTGGTAATTTTATCGGTTGGTGAGAACGTTCTGGTTGGTAGGTGTTTTCCAAGAAAAAGTTGGAGATTGAGTGGTTGAAAAGGCAGATTTATGTGTACCTACAAAAGATGATGAAAGGTGGATGGTACGTCCCTGGTACATTTGGTCGTTGATAATTGCAAGCCACTCAAAGCAATTCTTGGCTAATGCAGTCCATTATTGCTTGGCATGTACAAAACTGACAGGTTTTGTTTCAAAGGGTCCACTTATGGGCAGGGAAAGGAAAGAGGGCTTCCTCTTCTCATACACTCACTTTATCCATCTTCTTCCTCTTTCCAACCAAAAGTTCCTTCGATCAAGGAATCAGAGGTCTAGGACGTAATATTATTTTATGTTTGAGGCAGACACCAACCAAGGGGATTTTGGCATATTCATTTGGGCATATTCCGTCTCACTTGCTTAACTGTGGGGCCCACCTAAACTTGGTGCTCGTGGTTAGAAACATCACGTGTCAAAATTAGGCATGGTTTCAGGCTCGGTTCTGCATGGCTCCACCCTCTCAATGATTTGAGTGTGGTTTAAAGCATTTTATTAAATTGGTAAAATAAAAATTTTAGTTAATATTAGACTGTGACTAAATAAAATTAAAAAATTATTTATCAAAAATTTTAAATTTAATAAAAATTATTAAATAAAAATTTATCAATTAAATAATAAATTGATCAGTTTTTAATAAAAAAATTATTAATTTTTTAAAGTCCAATCAAATTTGAGTGATCCCGTTAAATTTTTAATTTTAGTTTAATTAATTTAATTTAATAATTTTATTCTTAGAAATTGATTATTTTTTATTTTTGTAAATTAATATAAACTATAATTAAGTATTTATTTTTTATTGAGTAAATTTTTAATTTTTTGGTTTAAACCTATCTGGGCCTTACTAACCAATTTTAAATTCGTTCTAAAATTAGATTAATATAAGTTTGATTAATATCTAATTGGCTATTTTTGTTAGACTATGGTTTTGTTGAGATGAGTGGTTATTTATAGAATGAAATAGAATGTAATATTGTTTTTATTGTTTAAGAGGAAGGTTTATAATGAAATGAAATGGAATTTGATGGAATGGTAGAATTTCACATTACATCTCATTCTATCTTAAATAATAAAAAAAGTTACCTCTAAAATAGAGGATTTAAGGTGAAATATAAAATAATAAACAATATTTCACATTACGAATTCTTCACTCGATCCTAAATAACAATTTTATAATATTACATTCATTTACATTCTATTTTACTTAATTACATTCCATTAAAAACCTTATGTCTAACCAGACATAGCCTAACGCCTTGCGTTGAGAAATGACTGATTGACTATTTTTTGACAAATTGAGAGGAATTTAACTATTTGATCATGTCAAATCGATAAAAATTATATTTGATGATCAACTGATTAGGTTGGCCGATTGAACACAATCTATTGTTTTTAAAAATACTCATATAAAGAGCATTTTGTTCTAGCAATTGACAAATTAAGAGACAAAAAGATCATTGTGCCTAAAAGTTATTACAAATTGCTTAATCTGTTATCTTTTTATTTATTTATTATATTTTATGTTTTGTATTAGAGTTATAAACTTATTTTTGTTAATTTATATATCTAAAATATATATTTTTATGAGAATATTTAAAGAAATAATAAAATATAATACTTATATTTTTATAATTTTTTTAAATTATACCTTTATAATTTATTTTACACATAAATTATTAATTTAATCAAATATTTTTAAATACACAGGTAATATTATTTACCGATCAAATTAATTGATAAAATGCCGAACTGTTGATATAATCCTTTGATTGCAAATTGCCTAGTTTGGGAAATGCGGTTGTCATCCTCAGTCTGCCCGTCATTGGGGTTGGTCTCGCCGGTCCCGCCGTGGCGCTAGGGCGTACAGTCCTACGCACACGTGCCTTACCAACCCCAACCCCTTCGTGTCTGAAATCTCTAAACTACCCTCGAAGAAACCATAGTCTATAACTTCCACCTAAAACCCCTTATGTACAAAACGGTCAACAAAGGTGAAAACTCAAGTCACCAACCCAAACCACCAACCCAGCTCTTCTTCTTCTCACAACTAACCCCTTAACTTCTCAAAACAAAGCAAACGTCTTTTTGTCCTCTTTGGTTCATTTTCACAAGTGTGTGAATAGAGAAATGGCGCAAGTTAGCAAACTCTGCACTGGTTCGCAAGGCTTGTGTGCCTTCCCGAATCTCTCTAAACCCCGCAAGCACGATTCTCCTTCTTCAATTTCGTTTAGATCCCAGCTAAACGGGTCTTTGGAGGGTTTAAGGCGTTCCCAGAGAGTTGGTCGTTGTGTTACGAATGGTGTGGTTCAGGTTGGTCGTTTAAGGGTCGCGGCTTCAGTTGCCACCGCAGAGAAACCGTCAGCTGCGCCAGAAATTGTTCTGCGACCCATCAAAGAAATCTCCGGTACCGTTAAGTTGCCGGGTTCCAAGTCCCTTTCCAATCGGATTCTTCTCCTCGCCGCACTCTCTGAGGTATTCAAGTGTTTGACTTCTAACTTTCTTCTGTTAAATTACTTGTCCTTTGGTTAAATTTGTTATCTGGGTGATTAGTGAATCATCTATTTATCATCTATTTAGAAGGTGTATTACGAGAATATACAGTAGTTGGGAAAAAAAGTTTTTGTTTTGTGGTTGGGGAAATTAGGCTTTAAAGTTTTGCTGATTGCTGAATCTGCGTCTGCTTCAGAATATGTTGTTTGATCAGTTGAAAGGGTGTAAGTAGGATGATGATTATAATCTATTTAGATGAGACACTGTCTGCATAAGTTTGAAATTGTATATTCAAGGTGGTGAATAACTGCTGTTTTCATGTATTTTCTAGGGTAAAACTGTTGTGGATAACTTGCTGAGTAGTGATGACATCCATTACATGCTTGGTGCATTGAAAACACTTGGACTACAAGTTGAACACAGCGGTGAACTCAAGCAAGCAATCGTGGAAGGCTGTGGTGGTCGTTTTCCGGTTGGAGAATCAACTAAAAGTGTTGAACTTTTCCTCGGAAATGCCGGAACAGCGATGCGTCCACTGACAGCTGCAGTTACTGCTGCTGGAGGAAATTCTAGGTTTTTCCAATGCTGCTCACCTCATTCCTTCCTCTATTCTGCTGTTTAAACAAATTAAAGAACAAAAGTTTCATTGCTCCTATTTAGAACAGCTTGATCTATACCTGTTCAAACTTGAGCTGAGGCTGATTGATCTACAAGTTGCATAGACTGCTGCCAACTTTTGATTGCATCACTTATCAAAGTAGACATTTATATGGTATTGTTTGCACGGTTGTGGGCTTGAGCATTATGTAGAGTCCAATTTGGCTACCAGCTAGTGTGCAGCAAATTTCAGTTCTTTAGAATGAGATTAATTTTTTTAGAGTACGGTTGATAGAGAGATTCAAGTCCAAGATTGATATACGGTCCGATTGATATACGGCCAAATTTCACGGCATTGCAATTTGTCTATGCAGGGTTATAACCATTTATTTAGTAACTTTAGTGGAATCAACCTCTTCTTGCATTCTTTATAACCTCACTCCTTTTTTTTAGAGCTTTCTAACTTGGCATTACATCTTTTTTTCGTTTGACATCTGAATAATTCCAGGTATATACTTGATGGGGTACCGCGAATGAGAGAGAGACCAATTGGAGATTTGGTTGTCGGTCTCAAGCAGCTTGGTGCAGACATTGCTTGTTCTCCAACAAGTTGCCCTCCTGTTCACGTAAATGCAAAGGGAGGGCTTCCTGGGGGAAAGGTGTGATCTCAATCATCTTTTCATTACATCTTGTTTCCTATCCAATTTATTCCCCGCATCTTGTTTTTCTTTTCTAGTGATGTCATAACCGTACACACCATGAAATGATGCAAGTTATGTTTAATTTTGGGTTAAGAAACCATATCACATCCAACTTAATTTCTGTTTGCTCCCACATAAAGGGAGTAGGATCCACTCTGGTAGTAACTTGTATGGTGGCTGGCAATTGGGCTTGTCACTTCCATGTGGAGGTATGCTTGTGAATGAGAGGCACTTTCTCTGCATTGGTGCACAGATAGTTGTCCTCTCTGAATTGAAACTTCAGTATTTACTCCTCTTATAGCAAAATGGGCTTGAGCATTAATTTGTCTTCTAGTTTTTTTACCCAAATTGAATGCATGCTAACTCCGCTTTCACAAGTGCTGGACTTGAACATCTTAATTGATGATGTCTGGTTCAACTATTTCAGGTTAAACTTTCTGGATCTATAAGTAGTCAGTACTTGACCGCTTTGCTCATGGCATCTCCTTTGGCTCTTGGTGATGTGGAAATTGAGATTGTCGATAAGTTGATTTCTGTTCCTTACGTTGATATGACTATAAAATTATTGGAACGCTTTGGAGTCACTGTAGACCACACTGATAGCTGGGATCGTTTTCTTATTAGAGGAGGTCAAAAATACAAGTAGGGTTCTCATGTATATGCAATTATGCATTCACTTTTAAGTTATCTCTGAAATGGGATTAACATTATGAAAATTAATTAGATCTCCAGGAAAGGCTTACGTGGAAGGTGATGCTTCAAGTGCCAGCTACTTTCTTGCTGGTGCAGCAATAAGTGGTGGGACTATCACTGTTGAAGGGTGTGGAACTAGCAGCTTACAGGTATTTTTAATATTGTCATTGTAATTATTAAATATTTGCTCCAACTTCAGGACACTGTACATCTAATTACTGCTTGCACTGCTTTCTCCAATCAAAAGACTTGTTATATGATTCTCAGAATAATCATGTTGTCTTAGGGATTGACTTCCTAATTCCTTAGAATTTCTCTTGAACTTTTGCATCCATCTTTATACATGCATGTATTGAATAGAGAGTTTTTGGCATACTTATTCCTTCACAATTTATATAACCCACTGATTTTCAATTCATTTTGGTAAAATCAAGGGAGATGTAAAGTTTGCTGAGGTTCTTGACAAAATGGGAGCTAAAGTCACCTGGACGGAGAATAGTGTTACTGTCACTGGACCACCACGAGATTCTTCCGGTAGAAAGCATTTGCGTGCTATTGATGTCAACATGAACAAAATGCCAGATGTTGCGATGACTCTGGCTGTGGTTGCACTTTTTGCCGATGGCCCTACTGCCATAAGAGATGGTATGTTAGATCCTTCTGATATGACCAGTTAGTAAACTTCAAAAGGACTGTATTCTACGTGTGAGAACTACATTTACAAGGCATGCATATAATTATATTTAAATACTAACTGATATGCTGTGGATCAGTTGATAAAAAAACTGCAGTCCCTATTGTGGCTATGGCATAGCCTTCTATTCTTATGTTTAAGTTTAAATTTCCTCAAAATTTTTCGAATCTCAGCTTACAAGATCATTTGCACACATACATAGAAATCACGGTTCCTTTTCTTGTGCATAGCTTGTTGGTCTAATCCCTTCTTTTTCTAACACACAGTGGCAAGCTGGAGAGTGAAAGAGACAGAACGGATGGTTGCTATTTGCACAGAGCTCAGAAAGGTCAGTTCCTGGTGGCATTTATACTCGTACTGATCTCTAAATACGAATAGCTCATTCACATTTATGTCTAGATTCTAACATTGAGACCATGTGTCAGTTGGGGGCAATAGTTGAAGAAGGTTCAGATTATTGTGTGATCACTCCACCCGAGAAACTAAACATTGCAGAGATCGACACTTACGATGATCACAGAATGGCAATGACATTCTCCCTTGCTGCCTGTGGAGGAGTTCCAGTGACCATCAGGGACCCTGGTTGCACTAGAAAAACTTTCCCTGACTACTTTGATGTCCTCCAGAGGTTCTCCAAATATTAAGAGGCCTCGTCCCGCCAAAAATTCAGGAGAGGAGACACCATGGAAAGGTACTATGCTGCCTGCAAATCATGGTAGTTCGAAGCATCCCTAGTTTCTTTTACCTACGCCATTGTTTCTATAACTTAAATAGCAACTTCTTGGTATTGTACCAAAACTATATACAGGCAGAAAATGTTTCTGGACTTGCTGTTTGTAACGTATCAAATTAAGTTTCCATTGTCTTGTAAACCCATAAACCTTTTGTTATCATGTAAGTTCATATCTGTTTTCTCCATTGCATGCCGTTGAATAAAGTTCTTTCCCTTGAATACTTAATACTTTTCCTTTTAAAGCTTGATAATCATCAGATTGTTCTTCCGGCCAATCTTTCGGATCCTTACCCCATTTGTATATGCCAGCTTAATCATGTACCTCCACTATATACAGGTGGAACTCGCAATTCGAGAGCATGCAATAGAATATTAGAGTTTTGGATTTAGAATTAAATAATGAGTTTAATTTAAGTGGCAGTGTTTATTTATGATATAATTCACCGTTGACTGTAAAATAAAAAAGTACTTCTTTAATAGATATAATTTTTTAGCAATCAAAATATAATTTTTTAATAAACTCAAATTTGAAGCTTTTTAAAAAAAGCATTTCTTAGATAAAATTTTTATATCAATTAATGAGTTTATTTTTTAGTTTATTTTTTCTTTATGTTTTACACATAATTCTTGCAATATCTATAAATTTATTTTTACGTTTATTTTAAGAGTTATATAATATTATTTGACTTTTTATATATTTTAATATTTATTTTGAATATTAATTTTACTTATGTTATAA
>JAOQMP010000009.1:29620418-29634639 GCA_027563575.1 Erythroxylum pedicellare | reverse complement strand
ATGATGGAGACTACATTGTATAGAATTTGTTGGACAAGCTTAGCAAATTGTCTTCAGATTTACTCGTACACTTGCATTTGGTTTAAGCTTTGAAATGAAGTAAAAAAAGGAACCTTTTCAGCTTGTGATTTGTACACTAGTCTCGACATACTAACACCGCATAAATTGCAATCTAAGCTATGCCTAAGCACTCATTGGAAAGGTGGTTTTGCCTTCGGTACAAAGTATGAGTCACTATTATTTTGACTCTTTGCTTCTCTCTCTACCTATTTTAAGGAAATTAATAACGCAGATATGATATTCATCTTCAACACACTCACTTTGAAGTCCCACAATAAAATTGAGTCTAAAAAATCTGATAATAAACAGTTTTGCCTTTACATTATTTTCAATAGACCTACATGTAGATATGATAATAAAAGAGTTATGGAGATTAAAGAATAAATAAGTAAAACTGACACGCTAAATTATTAAGTAAATAAAATTACAATAAATACATAAATGAATAAAAAAGTGAGAAAAGGACAAAAAAATATTAATTCGTAATTTTTAAATGTTTCCACTTAATTAGAAGTTTGTTCGTATGTAAAAATCAATATTTTGAATTAAATATTTAATAAAGTTATATAATTTGAAAAATAATTAAAAAAGATTATCCTGAGGTTTTAATAAAAACAATTATTGAACTAAATCAATCCAATAAAAATCAAAAAGTTAGCCTATTCGGGATTTTTATTATTAAACCGAGCGAATTGGTTCAATTTTTAAAAATTAGTAAAAATAAAATTTTGTTATATTTAAACTTTTATTTACTTATGAAAATAAAATTCAATTATAATTAAATGTATTTAAGTGTTTAACGGTATTTAAACTTTTATTTACTTACCCATAATTATTAGAAAGGTTATTTCCAAATGACCTACATAAAGAGATAAATATAAAAATAAGAAATAACTAGTAGAGAGGTTGTTTCCAAATGATCCATGAAAATATAATAAAAATAAATAAAAAACAATCAAAATCATACTTAATTAAATTGTATTAATTATTTGCACAAGCGAAAATAATGTATAAAAAACAAAAATTCAAAATTTATTTGGTTTGACCTAATTGATCTATTGGCTTTCAATAATATTTACACAAGTTTAACAAAACTTCTTAGTGTGATAAAGAAGAGATCTTTAACAAGAATAAGTCTAATAACAATAGTACTTATATAAGTTTAAGTACACTATAAATTATAAATTTAAGTATGGTAAACTTTTAGTTTCACCAATAATAAAAGTTTAAATACCATTAAACACTTAAATAAATTTAATTATAATTGAACTTTATTTTCGTAAGTAAATAAAAGTTTAAATATAACAAAACTTTATTTTTACTAATTTTTAAAAATTAAACCAATTCGGTCGATTTAACAATAAAAATCCTGAATCGGCTAACTTTTCGGTTTTAATTAGTTTGATTTAGTTTTATTAAAAATTCATAGATAAAGATAATCTTTTTGAATTATTTTTCAAATTCTATATTTTTATTAAATCTTTAATTCAAAATATTGATTTTTACATGCGAACAAATTTCTAATTTTCACAAATGTCCATTATTAATGAATTTCTATTTTAACATATATCTAAACTCAATAAAATTCTATTTCTACTATAATTCAAAACACATCCCACAGGCTGATAATCTTTCAATTGAGAAACACTCCTCACTTGAAACTCTAAATTAACAGTTACATGTAACGCAAACTTTTCGGGTCGGATTACCCATTTTGAGAATTTCAAGTTGCAAGAAACACTTTATTGACCCATCGACATCATGTTAAGATTGACCCGCTAACACATAATTACAAATCCATGAATCAAAAGGTGACTCACGCACTAATAGTTGCATATATGCATAATCCAAACAGAAGCTAAATTTGAAATTAAGTCGGTTTGAATCAAGATCATGATGCAATTAATTAGGAAGTGATAAGGTACAAGTTGGATTTAAGTTTCGTGGTCCATACAGTAATCCAATATACAGTCCAATCGGATCCAACAACCATCTTTTAGCTTTCCTCCTCCTTAAATAAAGCTTATTTAAACTCAGTTGCTAAATCAAGACCAACCTATTACTCTTCTTAATATAGGGAGTATATAAGTTTAGAGGTCCAAAGTTCTAGGCTTCAAAGCCAATCAAATTGAAGTCACAAAGATGGGAAAATCATATAGTCAGAGCATTGACTAGCATAGCACCCACCATTTTGCAGTTTCTCTATTTTGTATCTAAAATTTCCCAATTCAAAACCCTATATATAATCATCAACCAAAATCCCTATTTTTAAACAGAGTCAACTAAGTTAACCCCTAGTTATTTTGATTTTGACTCTGTTAACCTAAAATTCAAAAGTTCTCTCCCTCTCTCTTCCTGGTGGGCTTTCTCTCTCTACCCTCCATTCCTGAATCCTCTAATCACCATTTGTTTAAGCACACAATCAATCAAAAGTTAAGCTTTTTCTATCTTTTCTTTTCACTTTACTTTTACCAAATTGAGAAACTGGCCTTAACCCATTCCTCCAAGAAACCTGAAAGATTCCTTATATCCCCCATAGAGCAAAGCTCAAAAGGAAAAGCCAAAGGCCACCAAATCAAGACCCTTTTCTTGGTCTTCACCACCAATATCTCTGATCAATCGTAAAAACCCTAGAAACCCAGATCAAGAACTAGGAAAGAAGTCAGTTTTATGTTCCAGATGAAACAAATGTCGCATCTTGACCACACCCCATCAACACCTGGTAAATTCAAGATGGAGAAATCTTATAGTAGGTTGAGGTGGCACTCATTCACCAAACTCACATTCTGGTCTTTTGTCTTCATTGGCTTGATTTTCATCTTGTTTTATCGATCCCCGTCTTCCTCGCCGTCATCGACCGTCAATCCACTACCGTCCGATCTATCACGCCGTTCGCTCCGCACGTCTTCTTGGGGAGGACCCGATTGGGAGAAACGGGTCAGAGCGTCCTCTCGAATCCGGTCTCGCAATGGCATGTCGGTACTGGTCACCGGCGCCGCTGGTTTCGTTGGGACCCACGTCTCTGCTGCTCTGAAACGGCGCGGCGATGGTGTCGTCGGGCTTGATAACTTCAACGACTACTACGACCCATCTCTGAAACGAGATCGACAAGCTCTTCTTGAACGGGCTGGGGTGTTTATCGTGGAAGGAGACATAAACGACGTCGATTTGCTGAAGAAACTGTTTGAAGTTGTGCGCTTCTCTCATGTGATGCATTTGGCTGCTCAAGCTGGGGTTAGGTATGCAATGCAAAATCCTGGCTCTTATGTGCATAGTAACATTGCTGGATTTGTTAATTTGCTTGAAGTTTGTAAAGAAGCAAACCCACAACCTGCAATTGTGTGGGCATCTTCTAGTTCAGTGTATGGACTCAATACAAAAGTACCCTTTTCGGAGAAAGATAGAACTGATCAACCTGCTAGCTTATATGCTGCTACTAAAAAGGCTGGAGAGGAGATTGCTCATACTTACAATCATATTTACGGTCTTTCGCTTACTGGGTTGCGATTTTTCACGGTGTATGGCCCTTGGGGGAGACCAGACATGGCATATTTCTTTTTCACTAGGGATATGTTGAAAGGGAAGAGTATATCAATTTTTGAGGCAGCAAATCATGGTACTGTTGCTAGGGATTTCACCTATATAGATGATATTGTTAAGGGCTGCTTGGCTTCATTGGATACTGCAGAGAAGAGTACTGGGAGTGGAGGGAAAAAGAAGGGTCCAGCACAGTTGAGGGTTTTCAATTTAGGGAATACGTCTCCAGTGCCAGTTACGGATCTGGTGAGTATATTGGAAAGGCTTTTGAAGGTGAAAGCTAAGAGGAATATCATGAAGCTGCCAAGGAATGGAGATGTTCAATTCACACATGCCAATATTAGCTTGGCACAGAGGGAACTTGGGTATAAGCCTTCCACAGATCTGCATGCAGGTTTGAAGAAGTTTGTGAGGTGGTACCTCAGTTACTACTCTGCTGGAGGAAAGAAGGCAGATGCACGATGATGATGATGATGATTAGCAATCTTTGGTTGCAAGATCGGGTACCCTTGAAGAATTACTTGTTCATTATGATTCTTATAATTGTTTTTCTTAACACTTATGTTCATCCCGTGCACGATTTTTGTGTTCCCATATATTGATCAATTGATGCTATAAGAGCTGAGCTATCATGTCCAACCTTGAAGAAGATATTGTGGTTGGTTCCTTGGTGGATATCTTTGCGGGGACCATCCATCAAAGATAGCATCTTTCTTTTCTTCCTTTCTTCCATTTTTGGACTTTGTAATTGCTTTAGTTGCAGATTGCAGAATTGTAGCATTCATGACTAATAGAGAATATGCTGATTATTGGACATGTATCATTTCTACTCAACTTGAATAAAATAGCACACACTATTTCAAATTTCTGCCAGTTACTGACTTAGATAAGTTTTGACTCCCTTTATGTGTGGAAACTTGTTTTCTTCTGTATAAATGGCTTTCATACGATACTCTTGCCTGGTTAGAGCAACTTGTTCGTATGTTTTAGAATCTCCACATGAATAAGTGAACGAGTACTTTTAGTTTTATATTGTATTTGAACTCCAAAGTTTCCTCCTGTTGTTCACAGCTTACTTCTTCACCAGTACTAGAGGGTGATGTTTTAACTCTCAGAAAGATGTCATGTCTCTGACAGGTCCAAGATGTTTGCTAGATAAATTGTGCTTTGGCTTGTGGAGAAGTAGTTTTCTTATCTTTAATCGTATGCAAAAGCTGTTCTTTAGAAGGTTAGGTTGGATCCATCAGTTGCTGGAGGTGATTCAGATGGATTTCAAACGTATCAGCATTTAGTCTTGACTCTGCAATTGCCTTAGGGTTGAATACATCGTCTAAGTTAACCTAAAACAAAAGGAAAAGATTATTGTCTAATAATAGAAGTCATATTAAGTTTCAAGCCTATACCAAACGTAAGAAAGGGCATAATCAGTTGGTACAAGACGCTTGATACTTGAACAAGACAGCTAGAGTCTCAAACCAATTAAAGTTGAACTAATATAATACTTAGGATCCGTAAGATCAAAAATTCAAGATTTAAATTAGGTTCGGACTCCAAAAACTCAAGCTAAGAATCAGGAGTTTTATTGAATTTCAAATCAAAACTAAATCTGATCATAAAATTTGGGCATGGCTACCTCAAACTATAATGGGTAGATAACAAATTTGGAATAAGATTTGATTCATTAGCATTCAACATAAGCTCAAAGTACTCATCATGACCTAATATGTTGCAGCCAAAAAACCAATTATGGCTTCCTTTCTATCAAATTGAATAGCAATTATCTGTAGCTAAACTGTGACCAAGCAGGCTGAACTAACCAAATAACATACTCGAAACTCGTAGTTGGTTCTTTCCACTCATCAAAATGAGGTATAACATATCAGAAATGTCAGAAGACGAACTGAAGTAGTTCCAAGACTTGAGCATAAGGTGCTTCTTCAACCTGCAAGATAAAAGAGGTCAAACAGTGGAATTACAAAATCTACTTCAAACTTCAAATTCATTCTTCACTCAACTTTGTGTTTATGTTTAGCATCTTCTTGGGACCAACTAAACAAATACTACAGAGTCAGTTAGATATCATCTAAGTTCATCTTTTAACTATAGTAAGAATACCACCAAATGATCAATGTTCTTCAAATAAATACAACATGACTAAATACATATACCTTGACATCTAAGGGCATGACCATCTTCCCTCGGATGTTGTCCAGTTATACGGAGCACATGGTAGAAGTCAAGGTAAGAGCTAAGAGGTCTCCAGGCATTCGAGAAGCTTTCATATGTTGTGAAAATCGACCGGATTAGAGTAGCTGCTGCCTTTCAATTCTTTGATACGATCGTTATTGAGGCCTGTTACCAACATGTCGTCTACATATAACAGTAAGACTATAAAATCATCTTTTTCAAATCTCTTGACATATGCATAAGAGTCTGGATTCAGTATGCTGTATCCAAGGCTCATGATGAAGGAATCAAATCTCTTATACCAACATCTTGGCGCCTGCTTTAAACCATATAGAGATTTGTTTAACCTACAAACCAAGTTCTCTTTTCCTTTTTCTTCAAAACTTTCTGGTTGGAGTATATAAATTTCTTCTTGAAGATCTCCATGAAGAAATGCAGTTTTCACATCTAACTACTTAAGATGCAAGTCATATATAGCACACATTGCCAGAACTACTCGAACTGTAGTGAGTCAAACCACAGAATAAAATATTTCGTTAAAATCAATACCTTCTTTCTGAGCATATCCTTTTACCACCAGTCTAGCACGATATCGCTCTACTTGATCATCACCACTTCGCTTGATCTTGTAAACCCATTTATTGCCAATAGGCTTTCTTCCTTGCGGTAGTGATACTAGCTCCCATGTCTTATTCTTATGCAGAGCTTCAATTTCTTCCTGCATTGCTGTCATCCACTGAGATGCATCTGAACTATGCATTGCTTCTTGAAGAGTTGATGGCTCTCCGTCCTCAGTTAAAAGACAATATGTAATATTGCTCTCTATAATACAATCTGAGTGCCAGCTCGGTGCTCTTCTTATGCGAGTTGGTCTCCGAGTATTTGGAACATCATAGTCAAATGGTTCTTGCTCCTCGTTCTCTGGTCCAGCTTCAGAAGAATAATTGTGATTAACTTCCTTATCTACTTGTACTATTGTAGTTTCTAGATTCTCTTATACATTGCCAACATTTTCTGCTTGCTCTTGATCCTTATCTTCTATGAAGATAACATTCCTGCTGATAACAATCTTGTGGGCAGTGAGATCCCACAGACGATACCCCTTCACACCTTTAGCATACCCTAAGAAAATGCATCTTTTGGATTTTAGATTTAACTTTGTAGTTTCTTGGGTATTGAACATCACATAGGCCGGACTTCCAAATATATGGAGGTTGGAATAATCCACTGGTTTACCAGCTCACATCTCTATCGGTGTCTTCAACTTAATTGCAGTCGATGGAGCTCGATTCACCACATAACAAGCAGTATTGACTGCTCTGCCCAGAATTTCTTATCTAAGCTTGCAGTTCTCAACATCGCTCTTGTTCTTTCCAACAGAGTTCTATTCATCTGCTCTGCTACTCCATTTTATTGAGGAGTGTATACTGTAGTGAACTGCCTTTTGATAAGCGCAAACACTTGATCTTCTTACCATATTCGAGTTCCACCCGCGCTTTGTAAGATTTGAAAGTTAGAAACACATCTGCTTTCCTCTTGATAGGAAACACCCAAAATCTCCTTGAATAATCATCAATGAAGAATACAAAGAAAATTGCTCCTCCTAGGGATGTAACTGGTACTTGCCATACATCAGAGTGAATCAAGTCTAGAATTTCTTTGCATTTGAATTTTGATGTGTTGAACTTCAATCGATGTTGCTTACTCACAATATAATGCTCACAGAAGGGTAGTGTTACTTTTGTGAGTCCTGGAAGTAGATTCTTCTCTGCAAGTATCTTCATTCCTTGTTTTGACATATGTCCAAGCTTCTTATGCCAAGTCATTGCAGATTTGTAGTCTGGACTAGTCACTGCAATGGATGCCTCTCCTTCTTGCAAAGTTACTCCCTTCAGCATGTACAGATTTGTAACAATCTTCTCTGCTTTCATAAATCCTAGCGCTTCTTTAATCACTTTCATGAGCTTGTTTTGAATCTCAAATTTGAAACTGAGACCATCCAGTTGTCCTACAGACAACAAATTCCTCTCCAGGCCCTCCACATGTCACACTTTTTCAATAGTCTGAGTTGTCCTATCATATAGTTTTAGCTTAATGATGCCGATACCAACGATCTTTAGAGCTTGATCATTACAACTATAAACAAATCCCTCAGAGACAGATTCATACTGATGGAATCATTCTCTTCGAGAGGTCATATGAAATGTAGCTGCTGAATCGAGAAGCCATACATCAACAAATCTTCTCTTACCTCTAATAGTCATTGCTGCTTCACAGACCATTGCACCTCTATCATCTGAAGTATTTGCCGCATTTTCTTGAGGAATAAAATCTTTCTTATTCAGATTCCAACAATCCTTCTGTAGGTGTCATTTCTTGCCATAATTTTAGCATTTGAAATTATTCTTTCTCCTGAATTTTGATCTACCATGACTATGACTCCCACTTGAGCCACGTTCCATTGATCTTCCTCTCATCATCACCAAGGCCTCTACTTGTTGCGAATTTGCCAGCCTGTCTTCCTTACTTTTGCGCCGACTCTCTTCTTCCAGAATAGCAACTGCAATATTGTCAAAGACTAGAGTGTCTGTATTGTTTGTTAAATTGATGATGAGTTAATCATAAGAATCTGGTAGACTTTGTAGAAGAAGTTCTGCACGTTCACTTATCTTTATTGTATGCCCCAATGATGTAAGTTTGGAAAATAGAGTATTTAAAGTATTTAAGTGCTTTGTCATCGAAGTGGATTCCTCCATGTGTAAACTGTATAGTTTCCTCTTCAGAAAAATTTTGTTGTGGAGTGACTTGGCCTCGTACAATTTTGTGAGTTGGTCCCATATTTCCTTCGCAGTCTTCTTTTTCCTCTACACTGGATAATACTCCATCAGCTAAAGCTAGGTGAAGACTAGCTACAGCATTCCAGTTCATCTTGTTCCATTTTCCATCTGTGACTTCAGCTGGCCGTTCATTAATAGCCGCCAGACAATTATCTTTCTTCAAGATTGCCTTTATTTTCAACTTCCACAATGAGAAATTACGCCCATTGAACTTCTCAATCTCAAATTTTGCTGCCATTGCTTCTATCATGAACAGAATGTAACTCCTATTATTTCATGTAAATAGTACCGTATGTATGAATAGTACCATATACGTGAATAGTCATGTACATGTAAATAGTACCTTATGTATGAATAATACCATACGCTTGAATAGTACTGTATACTTGAATTACAGTAACTACACAGTTTAATGCAAAATTAAATGAATAAACAGTTGTCACCCTTGAGGTTACTATTCATTAACTTTCGCTGTGCTCACCGGAACTCCGAATGGATTACGCCAAAAAATTTGTCGTAATTTTCTGACCTCACTCTGATACCACTTGTTGTGAAAATCGACCATATTAGAGCAGGTTCACAGCTAAATAGGATTGACAAGAATATTAATGAACACAGAGATTTTACGTGGAAAACTCCCAAATTAGGGTAAAAACCACGGGCAAGGATAGAAGACTTTTACTACTGAGAAAAACTGGAGAATTTCAAGGAAAAACTAGACCAAAAATATACAGAATATTTTTGTTTTTCACTTTCTCTCTTTCTCTCTCACCTCACTTTCTCTCTATTTCTACTCTGCTTCTTATCGTTCATCTCCTGCCTATTTATGGGCAAGAGAATGAAGGTATGGTTGGCCAACCATCCTTCTTGTTTTATTAGGCATGGTTGGCACCAAAATTCGGTGCCTACCATGCCCACCAAGTTTGACATTCACGTCACAAATCCTTGGAAGGAAAGCGTATCTTTTTCATAAGACAAAACACAATGAAAACAAAACAAATTAGGTTCGTTTTTATTATGTTTATTGAATATTCAAATTCAA
Organism: Erythroxylum pedicellare; assembly: GCA_027563575.1. Classification (NCBI taxonomy): domain Eukaryota; kingdom Viridiplantae; phylum Streptophyta; class Magnoliopsida; order Malpighiales; family Erythroxylaceae; genus Erythroxylum; species Erythroxylum pedicellare. The sequence continues at coordinate 29,624,976 of JAOQMP010000009.1, read as the reverse complement.
TTGCAATAAAAATTAATTTCTGTAAAATTCCTTAAATTGTTAAAGTTAATATATCGAATTTAAAAGTAAGTTTTTTTAAAAATCAAAATATTCATATTCATATTTTTATTTTAAATATTAATATAGCCATAAAAAATCTCATAAATTAAAATTTACTCATCTTAAGAATTTAATCTAATTAAATGAATATATTTTATATTAATTTTTTGAAACGTTTAATTAATTATGAGAGAGTAAAGGATTTATTTTTTAAAAAAGATTTAAATTTACTATAGATTTTATATTCTCTTACAAGTAAAAATTAAAATTTTAAAAAATTTTTAATTCCAAAATTTTCAAATATTAAAATAAAATAAAATATTAATAACCAATAAAATCAAACTAGAGAAAAGATAAAAAGTATTTCGCACGCCACAGGCTTTCTTCGTTAGAGAAGAAAACTTGGGACACTCCAAACTTTGGAGCACCGAAACTTCAACGTACCTGCATGAAACAAGTTTTTTTTTTCTTTTCTGAAATTGGAACCTCATGACAACTAACTAGGGTTTTAGTTTTGCTTCGACACTCTCGGATTCTTTATTGTAGATTTTACTAGAAATTCAGCTTGTGAACGGTCAAAATGCTGTCCGAGGATGCAAAGCCTTTGAAGAAAGAGACGGCGACAGCGGCGGCGACAGTAGAGAAAAGCTTGAGTTCAGTTCTTGAAGCTAGAAAGAAAAACCCGACAGATGTGGGTACTTTGACCACCAAATCTCATCCCAAAGACTTTAAAGTCAAGAGAGAAGATGATGAGGGAGATGAAGATGTAGACATTAACATACCAGTTAAGGGTAAGGGTTCTCTGGGGACTCTGAGAATTGCAATAGGCCTACATGTCACACGAGAAGGAAAGTTAGACTACACATAAATTTAAGAGAGGTTTTATTTTAAAATTAATTGGCAATAGGTGGAATAGCCAACTAAGTTTATATGTTAGTCTTCTTTCTCATCTTTTTCAAATATGAGACACTCACATGTTAGTATTCTCAACACTCATCTTTAAGTGTAACTAGGACTTGACATTTAATTGTCACTTGAAATAAATACAGTGGTAATCGGACCGGGCTGTTGGACCTGGATATCTAGATGGACAATTGAAAAATTAATAATTCGGACTAAACCTTCTCTGATATCATGTGAAATTTGTAATGAGCCTACGGGCCCATATAAGAAGGAAAGTTAGACCACACAAAAACTCAAGTGAGGTTCCATTCTAAAATTAATTGACAATAAGTGAAGTAGCCCATTAAATTTATGTGTTAATCTTCATTCCTTTCTTTTTCCAAAATAGGACATTCACGTGCGTTATTCTCAACAGACTCGAACCAAGCCCAACATAGGAAGGTCAAGAAAGAAAAGAATGTTGGTGATGAATAGGACGATGATGACATGCAACTGACCAAAAGAAGCTCTGCTACTAAAGATAGTAAGGTATTTTCTCTTTATGTCTTAATTTTGCTTCTTTTCTTTTGGCTGATGGGATGTTTTTTGAACTCGACATAGAGACAATTGGTGTTAATTTTCTTTTTTTTCTTCTCATATATTCTTTTTGGTTTCATGGATTGGTTTGAGCTGAAGGAATTGAATAGGAAGAGGAAGAAGCAAAAGGAGGAAGAGAAGACGAAGGTGTCTATGGTGGCAACCTATGTAGCACGGACACACCAAAATGGACCCGTGTCTGCGTGTCGGAAATGTGTCCGTGTTGGAACCACTTAACACGCGGTGGACACGTCCCCGACAAGTGTCAGAATTAAAAAATAATTTTTGTCAACTCGAACACAGCTCGGACACGTTTGGAGACGGCTCGGACACGACTTAATAGAATATATGCTCCATATTTTTTGAGAGGGGCTTATAAAGTACCAAATATGTATGAACTATCAAGATGTTGGAAGCCTTAAAACACTTCAATCAATATATATCATATTATGAATTTTGAATTTTTTCTTAATTCTAAATTTTATCTTATATATATATATATATATATGTCGTGTCCGTGTCCACTAAATTTTAGAAGTTGGTGTGTCTCCATGTCCATGTCCATGTCTATGTCGTGTCCCGTGTCCGTGTCTGTGTCTATGCTTCTTAGCCGAAAATCTAAGGAAAACTTCACTCCTTGCCTTTTTGCAGGTGGCATCTTCATTCGTCAGTTCTCTGAGCTGCGAATTGATAAAATTTCACCGTTGGTTATGAGATGATCTAACATTCCAAATAGGTGTTTTTCTTCTTAACGACAATTTCTTGTCTCAGCTCCTATTCCATATGTTATGCTTGAACCGGGCTTCTCTTCTCGATGTGGATTGAGAAGTCTTCACTATTGGATGCATTGTGATCCAATGATGAAAGGGCTTATACTTCTTTGAAGATAATTTTGTCTCTAGTTGCCCATCCATGTGGTAGAAGATGCTTAGCTTCCTGTTATTTAATATGGTACATTGTTTATTTCCTAATTTCGATGCAACTTTTATCGAAATCTCGAATTTCAATCCTATTTTCCAAGGATTTCAAAACCCAATTGTATGGACTGGATTAATAAAAAAAAGAATGAATTATTCTTTTTTTCAGTTTATATTTATAAACGTTACAACTAATTTATGATTTAACTGGTAGATTTTTCCTGAACCATAAATGAGAAATAATTGTAATTTTATCTTCTTTACTTTTTTTATTTTTTATTTTTCATAGATTTTATTCTAACAACCATTATCTTTTCACTGACATATATTTCTGTTCAATTTTTGAAATATTTCCATCTTCAATCAAACTCATCTTCTTCAATAACCCTACAGATTTGTACTTTTGTTCAACATAAATAGAAGATGGAGAGATTAGTTGGTTAGGGATATTTTTGCTCTCGCTTTTCCAAACTTTCATTAATGGAAGGATTAAGGTGTTTCTATTTCCATATCTTTTTTCTTATCCCACTCATCTTTCTTCTTTCAATTTTTAGTCCATTATGTTATTGGGTTGTGATTTATGATTTGTGAATCTGTTTTAAGATGGTTTACAGGGTTGTGAATTTGTAATTGCAACTTTTAGGTATAAAAACAATGAGTATGCTAGAGAATAATTGGGGAGATGTTTGATTATCTTCTTGAATCCTTCAATTCTTGTCCTTATTCATCCCAAAAGATTTTGCTCTGAAGTTAGCTTTTGTAACCTTTAGTTAATGTGTACATGGAGTATTGCCTTTGCAGTTTTAGTGATGGGGTTTCGCTATCCTTGGGTTTGCTTAGTGATTGCAGTTAGGAAATCGCAGAAATACTGCAGATTATCACTAACTACAACAAGAAATCTAGTTGTAGTCTTTCTCTTGCTTTCTTAGCCACATGAATTATTGGGTATGTTTTCTTATCTTTAAAGATTGTAATTATCTTGATTTTTTGTTTCGTCATTATATCATTGTTTTGTAATGTCTTAGGTTCAAGATCTGCATCTACTCATTTTGTATCATTTTGTATATGCATGTTGTTCTTTTTTAACTTTGTTTACTTACTTTGGTGTCTTTTAATGGCCTTTTTAATGCTTTTGGTTGCATGCTAGAACCAGCTATTGTAAGTAGGTGTTTTTTCATGTTTGTGTTATTATGTTAGCTTGTTTTGTTTGTTTGTAGGATTTCTTAACCAACTAATCTGTATAAGTTCGATGATTTTAACCACATTCTTACACAAACATAAGCATAATTATTATGCGTGTTCCTTCTGGTAGATGTGCACTCACACTAGTAACTTCAATTCCCTCTCAGGCAACTCGTAAAAGTATGTAGCCTAATGAGTATTACGTTATGTGTCAACACATTGGTAAGAGTCTCTTCATAATTTGTAAGTGCTAAAGTCTACCTAGTATCCACTATGTTGCATTATACATAGTGGAACCAACTATTGTATATATGTTTGATGATTTTAACCATATTCTTACACAAACATGAGCATACTTATTGTGCGGGTTTCTTCTGGTAGATTTAAACTGACACTAGTAACTTTGATTACCTCTCAAGCAACTCGTAAGAGTACATAGCCAGATGAGTATTACGTTATGTATCAAGACATTGGTAAAAGTCTCTTCGTAATTCGTAAGTGCTAAAGTCTACCTGGTATCCACTATGTTGAATTGTACGTATATCAAGGATTTAAAAACTGCAATATAAAGATTACAATAACTCGTTTGAAAACTTGTAAGACCCATCTAATAAGCAAATACCTAGTTACCTAACCTAAAGATCCACCTAACCGTTACCTAACATATGATTAATTAATTATTATTTTATTAAGTGTTCTTATGAGATTTATATTAAGTTAGACGACCTATTCCTTGAAGATTTAGCTATTGAATTATTGTTGTGACTTGTGAGTTATGACCTATTAGTTAACTTGGATCTGGTCAACTTATTCCTTATTTTTATTCTTATCTTGTCTCACATTACATCAATTTCATAATTGCAAAATTATAACTTCATAGGCATAAACATGTAAAGTATAGTATCTCTTTGTATTTAGTGGTTATGCAAGTGATCATTCTT
>JAOQMP010000009.1:29594203-29606400 GCA_027563575.1 Erythroxylum pedicellare | reverse complement strand
ATGAGGATATATCGGGGATTTGCTTCCCCAGACTCATTATGTAATCTTTGTTATTTTTCTCCCTTTATACCAAAAAATTTTTTTTCGTGACATTACACTGAATCAAGCAAATTGAGATTCTATCGTGTATGTGCATCAATTCAACCAAGACTGCCTTTTTTGTACATTCGGTTATGGTACAACAAAAGCTACTATTATATCAGTGTGTTACACGTAAAAAGAGTTACATTGCTCGTTCTGTAACTTCATTCAGAGCCCCAGTCGTCGAAACAAGAACATTAGCAACAGAGCTTTGGGGACCATTTTTGCTATCTCCAACCCGGAGATTGATTTTGTGTAACTAAATGCAATGACTGTCTCCGATCTTCCTCTACTACCAAATTCCCCTTTGTTATTTCAACAAGATGCCGTGGAATGTCAGGTATTGGAGCAGCAATTCGTGGAACTTGTTCACTCTTGAGGTACAATGGAGCTCCATGACTAATGCTACAAGAGGAAATGAGCTCCACATTCTGAGTGCGACTACTGGTTCCTAGAACTCTTGGGAGTCAAATTCGGGCTTTGATGGATACTCGAGACCTTGAAGTGCTGGCATTCGTCGTATATCCTCATCTGAATAAGCTGGGATGAACCAATATCTCTTATCTGCACCTAAAACCTGAAAATGCATGCACCAGTTGAAGAACAATGCCAGCAAAAAGTACAATTAACTAGTGCTTACAAACTACCACAATGAGGAGCAGCCAGTAGGAAGGCATAAAGTGAGACAATTACATTCCGAAAAAATATTTAATTTTTTTGGTAGTGCAGGATAATAGACATTCTTTAAGGAACAGTTACCAAGGTCAAGAACTCAAAACCATCAAAAGAATTACGATTTTAGAACATACAATCGTCTATTTTTTCTGTCCTAATTTGGGCAAAGTTAATCATGCTGTTAATCATGCTGTCTAAACAAACCTGTTCAAAGTTCCTCTTCCGACCAAGGTCATACCGCCACTTAGGGGTAGTCTTCTTCTCATATGCCTGATTACAGAACAAGTACAGACCAATGAGTCATCCTAGACAACTATGACAGCTATCCACAGTAGATTTATTAGAACAAAACGCACTAAGATTCACTATTGCAGAACAATTATAGACAAGTAAAAGCAACTCTCACAATCAATTTAGTGCAAAATAAGAGGTAATAAGATTTAGTGCAATAAATTGTAGTGAGATGCCAACACAAGATTTTGTGCTCCTAATTAAGCTCCTCTACAGTATAGAGTTTAAATAAGTCATAGGATGTTATGACTTGTACCCAAAATGTTTCTTTTGTCACATACAAAAAAAGACCTCCTGATTTCAAAGAACCCAGACTTGAAAGGTCAAAACCAAGTACCTCAATGGTTGTGGTATTTGCCGCCACCAGTGATATGTGCATTATAAGAAATCCCAGAACACTCAAAGCAAACGCCATATTCAAAACTGAAAAAGAGAAAATTAGATAAACATATAGGCATCGCCCACTTTGATAAACTACAACACTAGGCTAAGGAAATGGTACCGAATGCAAGAAAGGTTGTTGCAAGGGTGCCTGGTGTTCCAGGAATTTCTCCATCACTGAAAAATGCGATAAAATGTGACAAAAGTGACACAGTCACAAGACTGGTCTCAAGAAATGTGTAGAACTGCATAAAGTTTGAATTACAATTAATATGATGTCAAAAAACATAATTCTCACCCCATCAATTGATTAAACAGAAATTCAAATTATAGCACAAAACGCAGGAACAAATGAATAATGTTGATGATCAACAAGAGTTTGCAGTTGCATCAAAATTAATTGCAAAGAAGTTGAACCGTCAATTTAGATAATAAAAGAAATTTCAATACATAGAAAACATAATAATGCTGGCCAGGTCACTAAAAGGCACTAAGAAAACCTTGCAATAAAATCTATGAAATGTACTAACATAGTTCTAAGCTTCTCGTAAAATTCCTCTGCCATAAAACGTAGAAAACAGAATGCAACCACAAAAGCAACCTCCCTTCACCCATCCATGGAAACTAGATACCACATAAATCTGATGAAACCTATAATTATCCCTTTATCTTTGTGGGAAAGATTTGATCAACAAGACAGAAGATGAAGAAAAGGAAGCAGCCTGCAATTTACTACGACGTACCTTTTTCAAAGGAAAAGTATCATTATTCACCAGTGATAGCAAAAATCATCATATAATGGTCCAAATATAGCCAAGGGAACAAACTAGTGCACTTGTACACAGAAGATTTAAAACAAACTTATCGGAACAAATGCTAAGGCAGACTTACCAAAAACAGAAGGAAATACTTATAGTTTAGCGCCCCAACACAATTTACAACCCACACACAATGATGATCCATCTTTAGCACACACCTCCCACCTGAACGAAGACAAATACCTGTTATCTTATAGGATGAACATTCTATGTAACCAAAAAAGGGAACAATTTGGGTTAGCAATACTTACAAACAGAGCAATGATGACATCGAGGTGGTTTCATCTGGTTGCATTTTCGACAATATCTTACTATTTGAGTTGATTGGTCGGGCTGCATACCGTTGAACTCCGACACACGTAATGGCTCCGCTTCAGCCCTTTCCTCATCAACGGCAGGCCTCCAATTAGGAGGCACACTACCCGGGTCAGTCAAAACAACAGAAAAGTAACTCCATAAGAGCATCACCAACTGCAAATTCAAACAAACATCTCACTTTAAATGATTCCACCAGAAGTTAAAGTTCTTTCATAACGAAGCAGCTCTTTTTCTAATACTAGTTTAAGCTAACACATAGGTGCACATTAACCCTTTTCTAATAGCCAATCTTGAAATTTTAATTTCTTAACTATAAAACACATTCTTTGATATGAAAAAAAAATGGAAAGAACAATTTGGTTTAGCTTCTAAAACGAGATAGATTTCCAAATTTGACCAATAAACCCAATTACAGTCTAAAGGAATTAAAAAACTTTCCCTAGTCAAATGACATTCCAAGACATAACTTTTCCTTGTTCAAAAACAATTAAGGTGAAGCAAACCAAGTATCCGAGAAAGCACAATAATTAAATAAGAAAAAAAAAGAAAGTTTTGCATAGAATCTTACCAAACAATGGAATGGAACCAAGACAGCAAGAGCAATGAGAGAATCCAGGTCACCTTCGTACAAAGCAGGTCCATAATTGGTCAAAACGACAGCATAGTAAGTCAGACCCACAACCCCAAGTACCAAAACGATCATGATCGAACCCAAACCCCGCAGGGCTGTGCAGAACTTGAAAACATTCCACGCCATAGCAGCTGTAGATCTATGCACACGGAAACAAATATCGATAACGATCTACAATTTGGAAAATGAAACCGCAAACTATCTTCTACTCTCTCAGACTGTGAGCTTCATGAATCAGATTGGGAATTAATGCGATATTCAGGTACCAGAAACATCCCAATCCATACATGGCAAAAAAATCCAAAGATTATTGTGAATCTAGGGTTTATGAGAAACGCAATTTGACACAGAGTGAGAGTTTACCCATTGTAGGTGACGAGGTCAATAAAAAGTTAAGCGGTGGCCAGAGGAAGAGAACGTGATGTTAGAACTTATAATAATAATAATAATAATAATAATTTAATTAATTAATTCTGTGATTATTTTTTAAAATAAAGAAACAATTATTAATTTTATGAAAAATAAAAATAAAATATAAAATTAACGGTTAGAGAGAGATAATTTGCATTTTCTGATTAATCAACTACCTTTTTTAAAAAATTAAATTAAAATAAATAGTGCATGCTTCTTTATAAATGCTTTTTTTCATTAAAATATATAAGGTTTTATAGTATAATAATTACTTGTTTATTTTATTTATTTATCTTTTTTATTTGTGTATTTGTTATTATTATTTGTAATTTTAATTGCATTTCTAATTTTATTTATATAAATTTTAATATTTTATTTATATAAATAAAAATTAAAAATTTGAGACTAAATTAAAAAAATATTTAAAAATTATACAATATCTGTGGTGAACAAACTCTAGCTATAAACATAAACTCTTTCTGTACATAAATTTTCACGAGCTTCACTCAATTTTCCATGCGTAAAGGAAAAGACAGAAATCATGTGTTGATGAAGTCTGACTCTTGGTTGAAAAGTATGTGCTACCTCCATCACTTATGTCGCCATTATCAGCTTGAGGACTTCCATCTCTTTCATCTTCTGATTCTGCCGCTGTCCCTGGTTTGAATATGAACAACCCTTGTCCTTGACCTGAGCTACTAAACAACCAGTCATGAACATCCCAAAACACTTCCACAGGTTGCTTGTTAATAATCATGGTTTGGTTCCCTCTGAATTTCCACTGCAAGTTCTTGACTTGAATCATAACTATCCCATCTACGCTAATCCACATTTCGGGGTCTTTATCCCCTGTCGTCGAGCTTTCTACCACAATATCGTGTTCTGGGTTCCTGTCATCGAACTTGCATCTGGTAGAGAAGGATTTCTTGGCGAAAACTATTTCCTTTTTGTAGTACAAGACACTGTCCGCGAGAGCTGGTCTTGCTTTTGTTCTTCTGTACGCTTTTTTCTTGTTATCTCCCACTAATAGCACAACCTCTCCATCAGAAACTATGGCAACATAATAGTCACTGGAAGGTTCAGGCCTACCGGAGAATTTAGCAGAACGAAAATCCCAGTGGACGACTACCTGACACCCTTCAAGCTCAAAGGACTTGCTTCCTTTTTTGGTCCAAAAAAGCCAAGGATTAAGGTCAACCTTGCAACTGTAATAGATTTCACCTTGTAGGCTGTTAACCATGACGTTAATATAGTGGTTCATAAGGTTTCTGCTCCACAGAACAGTCACATTTCGCCAGCATCTACCAATGTGTGCCTGATACACCAATGTAACCGTGCTTTGTGGTGCTTTATATGTTCCAGGACCATCTGCCAATTTGTCTGTTGAAGTTGATTCCTGATGAGCACCTCTGGAAAATGCTCTGAACGATAATTGAGCAGCCATATCACTTCCGATCTGAATTCTAACAAGCCTTCTTCAATATTTAAATGGTAGCAAAATTTATGATTTTGCCACCCAAAGAACGAATCATGATCATGAACCCAAACAACAGAAACTTATTATCACATTCTCTCATGGGTTTCACCTTGCACGATCAAACATGGCATTAATGTATGTATGACAATCACCTGTTACCTTGACAAGCGACTAAATCAAGAAGTGTTTCCTTGGAAGCTGAGCTAATGGAGTCCCTGGAAATAATTGGATGCTTCAAGTTTGAAGAGTTTAAGCAATGAGGACGAAAAGGATTAAAAATTTCACCGTTAATCCTTGATTCTGTAGCAGAAACTAAGCATTCAATGTAAGATCTGCAGGAAAATTTTCAGGAAATTCTGTTTTGATTGTAGAGAGACAGAGGACGAGAAGTCAAGGGTGGTTTGTTAAGGAGTGGAGAAAATCTCTCCCTCTTAGAGGTCACAATCAAAACCGTGGCCGAGACAAAGGGGATAGAAAATTGTCATTGCTATATTCAGGCAGTTTGCCTACTTTGACCTTTCTTCATTTCACAAATCTTAATCACAACTTCACTCTTCTAGAGATCTTCTAAACACAATGATCTAATAATATTGCTCACGATGAAAAATTAAGCTAAACATAATATCTAAAAGATAAATCCTCTTAAAGAGTGCCTCCCACCTCAATCATGCTGCACGTTCCAGTCACTCAAATACTTGTAAAAATATAATAGATAAAAAACAATATAATATATCAAATACTTATAATTGATTGGAAATGGGAATCTGTTGATTATACTAATATCAGTTGAGTTAACTTCATCATTTAATATGACTCCTTAACTCGTTAAATGACTTATTTAAAATACATAATTGACAAAGTATCATGTACAATTTGGGTCAGTTTCCTTCTTCAAAGAATGTTAACATGATGCAAGTAATAGAGTATTGATCTTATGTCTTGAATCTTTCCAAAAACAAGACCGCAATATTTATACCCTTTCCTTTCGTTCTTTATTTTCCCGCTTTTATGGAACATTAATTAACACAACAGATTGGAAAACCCTCTCCATTTCAGCTGTTGTAAGTTCCTTGTATCATAATCTAGATTGTTGTATCTGTACAAGTTACTGATGACTAATTGTGAACATTCAGTAACAAAAGAAAACGCAATAGAGCCGAAGACAAAAGTTACAAGACCTTAAAACAATCATAAATTAAACATAAAATCTGTCGATTTCTCTACAAGTATACAAATCTTAGCAGAAAGCTGACATATCGTTGAGCATAACATTCTGAAACTTGGATAGCAGAAAAAGAATCCCTTTACAGTATTTGGCTAGTAACTATACATATAAAAGAAGTACATCTATGGGCTGTTCATACACTAACCTTAACATGAAAGTATTGTTGAAAACGGTAACCGTACCTTTGAAAAGAATAAACAAGAAAAAATTCAAAAGAATATTAATATGCAAATAAAAATACAGAATTTGATCAAGCATCTAAATGCGTGACTGAAATCGTTGATAAAAGCCCATATGCAGTATGAAAAACTTCTCAAAAAAATTTCTCACTCTTTATGTAAATCACATTCTGTAGGATACTCGATTGCTGTCCTGTGTCTCCCATCGTGGCTGAGCTATTAATATGTAGTAGAAGTTCGTAGCTATGCTGCTCCAAGTTTCTGATGAGATTCAATAAGCAATGCATTTAAAGCAATATGAATAGCAGCTTCATAAACAGCAAGATCATAATGCATACCATCTTGTGTACAACGTGGCCCACAATTCCAACTCAGTGATTCAATATCCAGAAATAAAAACGGGCCGCCATATCTGCGTAAGAGGTTGCTGTTACGTAAGGTTCGATCATAGGTATGCCACACTTCATCGGTCATCTTCTCCCTTTTCTCCTTTGTGTTCAACATCCCATTTATCAACATTGGCATCCCAAGCCAAAACAAATGTGGGAACCTAGTAGATACAGAACTCACCACAGGCTCTTTTGCGCTCAACTCTGGGGAAAATGGTAACAATGATCCTATTGAATCCCTCAACAATTTTAATGCAACAGCATAATCTGATGCATTAGTGACATGAAGCATATGCCATAGCCCAGCACCCATCACCAAAACATCAGGGTAACTCTTATTTTGTTTAAAACTAGTCACTAAATCAGTTAAGTTGACCACAAAAGGAGCCCAAATAAAATCCAACTTCATACCAATTTCACCAATAACAATCTTATAATCACTGTGTCTTTTGAACAAATCACCCTTGATTGACTCCAATCTATGTGAATCCAAAATTAAATTAAGCAGGGACTGCACCATGATCCTTGCTTGTGAATCTCCAGCCACAACAATCCATGATCCATTAAGCAAATCTGAAACATCTGACTTGCTCAATTTCTGAAATTCACAAGCCTTTACGTTCCCAGTATTTGACCAATTCCAGATTTTATCATAAGTGACAGAGTAATTGCTCTTATCATTCAAATAAGTATTGCTATTACTTTTGTTATGTGGCTCCACAACAAAAGAGCTATGGTTGTTGGAATTGGTGGGTTTGACATCCCAGACAACTTCATTCACCAAATTAATGCAAGAATCTTCCCGATTATCGAAAACAACAATAGATTGAACAGAAGTAACAAAATCAGAAACAGAAGGAATATTCGGTGTTATATGGACACCTATTGCAAGTGTAATGAAAAAGGCACAACCAAAGAATAGCATTTTGTTGCGGTTCAAACGCCAGCCTGCCATTCCCATTGGCACAAACAATACCACACAGGCTGCTAATATTCCTAGTTGTACTCCTCCTAGTCCTAGTCCCAAACCTAATATCACCAATCCTCGGATTTTTTATTCGATTGTGCTTTCACCATGCCTGATCCCAAAAGTCACATCTTTAACAAAAATCATGATAATTGATTGCGTTAGGCGAACCAAGTGACAAAGACAGATACGACTTATTTCCTGCATTTCCTTTCCTTGTGTAAAACTTGAAAGTTAACAATTAGGACTGATAAACAAAGATTAGAAATCAGTCTTGGTGAGCTTTCTAATGAAGGCAGTACTTGGTATGAATGATGCAAATGGAACAATCAACAACAATGGGAGTCAGCCATTAGAGGCTAAAGTATACATCTGAAATTGTCTCAGACCTGCACAAGCAAACAAAGTTCCTCAAGCTTTATCCAATACAAAAGAACAGAAAATTGGACCTCTTAACTAATCAACATGACATTTCTAGATGCTTCATCGACTGAAAATCCACTGCCCCCCTCCATCCTCTCTCAAATTGCAGTCACAAATGTTCACTAGCAAATCTATCTATACCAGCAATGTCCGACCAAGGAAAAAGCTACAGTGTCCAGTTGGCAAATCTAGTAGTTACATTGGCTAAGCCCATATATAGTATAGTAGAAGTAAGCAAATTCCATAATTCAAAAACAACCAACCACCATTTTAGCCTCAAAGCAGTTTGTTTTCAGGAAAAAAACAACAAGAGGCCAACCTGAACAGAGCGTCTGACCCAATGGCTAGCAGACTCGCTTTCAGGTAATTGGCAGATAATAAGATCATGGAAATTTCTCAAATGTCCTCAGATCTCTCTAAACAATGATCACGACAAACAAACTTAATTGTATTCGAAAATTGGAAATTGACGAAATTAAGCATAACAAACAAACAAACCAAAAACAGAGAAATTCACAAGATCCCAAGTTACACAAAAAAACCTTTAAAAAATCATCACAAAAAAGGGAAAGAACTATACTTGAATATGAAGCTCCAAAGTCCACCAAAAACACAGAAAGAGCAGAAACTAATTGTCACCGTCGCCGGAAGAATTTGGCTATGGATGCGTTCTGTGAATTGACGTTTGGCGAGTTGAGCGGTCACACACTTAAAAAAGTATTAAAATCGGTGCACAAGAGTCACTTGTTGCTTGATGCTGATGGTATGGCCCCAGTAAGCGAGACTTATGCCGAAAGTAGACTATACGAGGCCGTTTAAAGCTATCGAGCAGGACAAAAGGGCGAAGTAGTACACGACAAAACGCACCGTGTAATATCAGTATATTACTCTTCCATCGTGTTTTGGATTTGGACAGCCTACAGCGACTAATGAATCGTCTTTTGTCGAGTGATGTAGCCAATTATTCTTCACAAATGAAGTTCAGGTTTGGATAACAGGTTCATTAACGGTAGGATGTCAATTTTTGCCTAACCATTCCAAAATCAATAACTTTAAATTGAGTCAATTTAATTTAATTTTTTCTAATTTTTCTGATTGAAGCTAAATTTGCGTTCGGACTCTTCGGCTTTATTCAATCAAATAAAACGTTATGTTCTTAATTAATATGACATTATCTTAAAATTTTAAATTAAAAATTAATAAAAATACCCAAAACAATGTGTTTCCCAATAATTTTCCTTGTGGCTAAAAGTCAAAGGGTTTAAAATTTCTGTTGATATTATTTTGTTTTCTCTGTCTAATATGATATTATTTTGTAGCAAAACTTAAAAAACGGTATCGTATTAGACGCAAAATAGGGCTAGAAAAGAAAAGAGTAATGGAAGAAAGATCTGATCCCATAGTCCTGGCTTCATTGCATTAATCGAGGCATGGTGAGATTTGAAAGGAAAGTCAAGGATCAATGATAAGTTACTACGCGCTAGAAAAGAAAAGAGTTACCGGAACAAAGATCTGATCCCATAGTCAAAAGCTTATGTGTCTTGACATGACACGTAAGCATCGCACTAATCAAGGCATGGTGTGATTTTAAAGGAAAGTCGAGGATCAATGATAAGTTACCATGCTCCATCTTGCTTAGAAGAGACAGAGAGGAAGAGATAAGACACAGAGATGGAAGGTGAAAAGGGGACGGTGTGCGTTACGGGAGGTACAGGGTTCGTGGCGTCATGGCTGATCATGAGACTTCTCGAACATGGTTACTCGGTTAATACCACCATTAGGCCCGACCCAGGTAAAGTTTCAATAATACTTCTATCTCGGTTTGTTCTTCTCTATTCATTTTGAGGCAAATTGAAGTGATGGAGCAACTCACAACTTCACCAAACTATATGTAAAAGCGTGAATGATCGTACGTTTTAACTTGTTTAGTTTGGTTGGGTTGAAATTTAAGAGATGGGAAAGGGAAGCAAGGTTTTGATTCTAACTTTCAAATTTCAAAAAAGTCTCTGAACTTTAGGTGGAGCTTATTGGGTTGAAGATTTTAGCAGTTTTGTACTTGAGTTACTCACCAATTTTGAAGTCTGAATTATCTCTGAATCCTTATATGATATGATCAGACCACAATAAGGACGTGAGCTTCTTGACAAGCCTACCGGGAGCGTCCGAGAAGCTCCGAATTTTTGAGGCAGATCTTAGTGACCCTGAAAGTTTCGGTGTGGCTGTGAACGGTTGCATCGGCGTTTTCCACGTAGCAACTCCGGTGGACTTCAAAAACAGAGAACCTGAGGAAGTGGTTACCAAAAGAGCGATTGATGGGATGTTAGGTATATTAAAAGCATGCTTGAAAGCCAAGACTGTGAAACGAGTCGTGTACACTTCTAGTGCCACAGCTGTTGTTTGGAATGACAAAGATGTGGACGTAATGGACGAGACCTACTGGACCGACGTCGAGTACGTTAGAGCTAATAAGACATTTGGAGTATCTTACTGCATCTCCAAGACTATGACTGAGAAGGCAGCTCTTGAGTTTGCAGAGGAACATAAGCTGGACCTTGTGACAATAATCCCTACTGTCGTGATTGGTCCCTTCTTATGTCCCAAATTCCCTGACTCTGTACACACTTCACTGGCTATGTTATTCGGTAAGTCACAAAGAAAAGCTTTGTGTGGAAATTTTTGTTTGTCTTCCTCTCTGAATTTGTTTAGCGGATAAAACATATAGCTTCTTCTAAATTAATAGTTTACGTTAAATTAAATTAAATTATTGTATTAATAACATTTAATTATTGTTATTTTAAAAAATTAAGAAAATATTTTTTAAATAAGTAAAAATAATTGTTTTATCATTTTAAAGATTAATTTTAAATTTATTAAATTATTAAATTTTAAACTTTTATCTTATAATTAAAAAATTTGGACCAGTTTGAGCGATTTAAAATTTTAAGTTTGATTTATTTTACTAATCTTTATTGTTAAAAATCAATTAGTTTATTAATTAATTACTTAATTTTTGTAAAATGATAATTTTTATAAACTAAAATTAATTAATTAATTTTTATTGAATAATTTTTTTCAAATTATATTTTAAATTAAGATAAATTTTCTTCAGTCTTATTTAAATTATTTAATTTTATTTAATTTTAAACATATTTTATGATGATCTAATATTCAGTTTGATTTTTAAAATATTATAAACTTTAACGAAACTTAACTAAAACAAAGTAACAATTTTTAGAATTGTCCAAAACTACAATTTATCAATTACTCATAATCCACAATTTCAAACCTTAAATTCAAGTGTCACATATGCGTCAGTTTTTAATATGATCCACTAAATTGATGAATTGTGTGTTTGTGAACTTCTTGATTACCCACAAAACCAACATTTGAGAGGTTTTGTTTGTTTTAGGTGAGAAGGAGCTGGTTGCTTCTCTTCTCAGCGTGTCTATGGTGCATGTAGATGATGTGGCCAGAGCTCATATATTCCTCTTCGAGCATTCTGAAGCAAAAGGGAGGTATATTTGTTCTTCCCACTTCATGACAAATCTGGAGTTGGCCAAGTTCCTGTCTGCCAAGTACCCTGAGTTCCCAATACCAACAGTGGAGTGAGTGATTTTTGGACCTTCTTCTTATAAATCTTGAAAGTCATGGTATATATTAATGTGATTATTAAACGCGTAATTTACATTTTAATGTTTTAAAAAAATTAAATAATTTTTTATTATTGCATCTCATTAATAATACTCATTGCGCACTTTTTAGAGTCTAAAAGTGATAATAGAGATAAAAATATTTTTATTTTTATTTTTATAAAATATTACTTTTATTTAATATTTTAAAATTAATTTTTAAAATATGATAAATTATCTAATTATATAAATTAATGATCCATTTATTAAAAAATATAACTAGTATTTATGATATTATTAGC
>JAOQMP010000009.1:29494422-29504460 GCA_027563575.1 Erythroxylum pedicellare | reverse complement strand
TAATTGTAAAACTAAATGATTATAAAAGAAATAATAATAAGGCATTAAGTTCACATACATTAAGTTCTCTACATCGGCTATTGACGAATGTTACATCGTCATGCTTCTTAGTATGAGTATGCAAAAATAGCTGAGTAGGTGTAGGAGGAAGACCCAAAGACTTTTCTTACATATTTAACCTAAATGTTTAGATATGAACTATGTTTAATAAAAATTTCGACAAAGTTTCCCCTAATTTTATGATATGTCCCCTGTTGAACAAATAAAAAAACTCAACACAGCCATATATGGCACCGGGCATTTGTACTAATACCATTATGTATAATACAACAAAGATAAACATGTACAAAATAAGTGTGAGGTTTAGATACTTACAAGTCTTTGTGCATGTTCATGGTGGATTATTGATCCTCCCATATATACGGGAAAACTCTCTCCTTCTGGGTCTCTACGTCTGTTGGTGGAGTTACGCCCTGAGATTGTCATTGCCGCAGGGTTTCTCCAATACTCCTACCATCGACTCCATATTTGTTCCGAAATAAAATGCGGTCGTACACCAGCCTTCCGTACTGCACCAATGAAGTCGTGGTAACGCGTACGAGCTCTGCTCTCCCATTGTCTATAAATGCTGGTGTCCAAACCAGAATCCTAGAAAAATTCTTTTTAAAATAAGAAGGAAAACATTTAAAGTAATATTATGTCATAATATTTATGTAATTAGTGTATATAAAGCAATACAAAACAAAAGTAAATGTTTATTGTACCTAAAACTCCTGAAAGTAACATTCCTTTATTGCCTGAGAGATATTCTTCCAGACATAACCCTCGGGATAAAAAAAAAGATAGTATAAAGAATAGTATAAAGATATAAAGAAACGTAAAGGTCGCTTTTCCATCGAAAATCTAAAAAAAAATGGATTTGATCCAACTCAAAATAAAAAAAATATATTAAAAGAAAAGATCCAAATCGAAATGATTTTCCAATTGGATTTCGTAGTGATTTATATAGTGATTAGCTACGTGTGCAACGAAACATGCAAGCACGGCTTGGGGAGGGATTTTTTTTACCTATTTTAAATCCATTTTCTACTCCATCCGACTAGTTCCGGGTTTGAGTCCCGGGCAACCCATTATAACTATCTATTGAAATAGTATGAAATCCGATATGATTTGTCTATAACTATGATATGTCTAGAAATATGAATTCTTTTTTTTTTAAAACTCATTTCAACTTCATTTTTTTCTATTAAAAAATTTATTATGAATAATTCAAAATTTTGAATTATTTTTTAGAGAGATAAATTGAACAAGTACGGCCACCCAAAAAATAAATAAACTAAGAGATAAGAAGAAATACGCCCTCCCCCTATATATTTTATATCCTCCCCTAGAAAGAGACTTGTAATACCTACCCCATTGATAATTCCATCAAGCCCTCATCTGTTCTTTAAATTTGGAATTCATATTTCTGGAATATGGTCTAGACGGAAGCAACCTAATATAAGAAGTAATTTGATAAAATGTCAAAACTGACAAACCTATAACTTAATTATAAAAAGTAGTCATTAATGTGATTTCACTTACAGAGGGCCATTAATTACCATGTACTTTCTTCCGTCTGGTCCCTGATCTCTAGGCTTGCAGATGTCTCCGCCTTCCGATAAAGCAGTATTAGACGATATATGAGTTGGGGATAGGGATATGGATGGTGTAGTATGTCTTGTAATAGGTGACGCCTTATACAGCTGTAGGTTCGGGAGGGGGAGGAGGTGAGCTACTGGGAGTTGCAGAATGTGATGATCTACCTATATAGTAAGTGCTGCCAATCAAGCCTCTAAACCTAGGCCGCGTAACCTCACGCTGTCTCTTTGATCCCATATGACGAACCTGACAATCATTGTTGATAGAATTTTCTACTTAAGTAATAATTTGAATTCAATATTTGATATAATATATGGAAAAGGAAATAAGGTGTTATTTAATGTCATATCCAAGTAAAAATGACGAAAATGACAGTTAACAATTGTAGAACAAACAATAACAACCCTCATTCACTAGGGCATAGGATAAATTCTTACACATACAACAATATATCAACGTTTAGTTGCTTATGTACTATATTGCAACGATAAATTAAAATGATATAATTATTTTGTTTGATTCCATGTGACATGGGATTTGGTAAAGGTAAATGAGTCCCCGATGTCTGGATTCCTGAGAAGTATCCTGGCCTGTTCAAACTCACCAATTGAAACAGTGATACTTCTTCTTTCAGGTGTACACTTTTGAATACCTTCTTGTAACAGTGTTTCTGCTATAGCTAAACTTGTTGAGAATACACTTAACAAATTTAGCTTGTGGGTTAGGTTCTTCTTCAAGAATTTTCCTATTTTCTTTAAAGGTATAACCGACCCCATCATAAACCATTCGCATGTACGGATTTTTTGATTGTTTCACATAATTTGTTCTAAATCCAATCCCCCCTTCATACTCATTTAGGTTGACAGATGATTTTGGTTGATTACCCTTTGAGGTGTTAGAAATGCCTGGTTTCCTATGTCGTGTCCAATCAAAATAATTAAGGACAAATTCTTTTCTCAGCAAATGCCCATTAACTTCATCAATAGTAAGGAAATATTTGTGTTTGCACTTTTTATATGGATATCTGATCTTTGCCTTATCCATAAATGCAGGTTGAGAACATGAATAATGAATAAAAGCTTCCACTCCCTCAACAAATTCAGGATTAATGAAACCATCAACATTTTTTCGTCTATACATCCAAGATCTATCATGAAAACTCATTTCTGGGCAACTGTTAATTTAAAACAGTGAATCCATAGTTAGTAATGGATCATTGTCTCGTAATAAATTTCAAAACATCTAAGATAAGATATGCGATCTAACATATATGTTAACATCTAACATATATGTTTGTAATTATATATATTTGAAGATAATTAATGTTCAAACTCCTATTTAGTTATTATGTACTAGTCTCTAAATATGTACTAGTCTCAAAGTTCACAAGTATTCATAAGAGTATGAATACTTATTTTAATAAATTGTTTTAACATATACAATTTTAAAAAGATATACGTGTAATAATTTGCACATGAAAAGTACAAAAATAACTAAATAAACGTAAGTTCAAGAAAACGTAGTAACAAACTAAATCACTAACCTCAACCAAATGGTAAAAGGATTTTGTTGAAGTACGTGAAGGGAGATGAGGAGAGGCAGACCTACAATGAAAATATACAAACTGGTACAAATGTCATTTTTCAATATGTGTTAGAAATCATTCTTCAAATCTAGACTTATAAGGATATGAATGTCATTTTAATACCTAGTAAAGCTTCTTTTCAATCTCCTTGAAAATATCAGTACTGCGAACAATTGATATCCTACAACCTATTCCCAAAAAGCGCTCACATTATACAAACTGGGATATATTAAAACAATTGCCATGAAATATTATAACAATTTAAAGTCATGAGCTATACGAGAAGCCTATTGAAAATTCAGCAGCATTTTCCCTATAAAATGGACATCCCCCTTTCAAAAAAGGGTCGTTCCTATAATAAAATTACATTTATATATTCACTAGTAATCCCAACTCAATTTAGGTCTCCAAACTATATGTCATTACATTTATTTACCTTAATTAACTGATAACCTAAGAAATAAGACTTCATTAATTAAACTAAAACAAAAACACTAAACAATGAAATTATTTGAGACAAATCAATAATGTTAGGACTTCATATTGAACCCACTTAAAGCATTTAGTTTTCTAACCATTTTCATTGGATAGATAGAGATAAAGCTTATTTACTTAGTGCACAATTGTCAACTCTATAGACTTTTAAAAAAATAAATGTTTTAGAATTTCATTGTCTTAATTAGAGAAATGTAGGAGATGTTATTGGTGAAGCCAATATTGAATTTATCTTTAGTTAGGAGTTTTATTGTTAACCAAAGAATGATGGAAGCCTTTACGAGATTGTTGGTGTACCATACTAACTTGTCCAAAGTATTATTTGATGACTTTTATGATGATTCCATACATTGGTTTTTGAACAAGTTAGAACTACGTCTTCACCAAATGACAAAATACTCTACTTCATGTTTGAGGATGTATCCTAGAAGTCTTTCCATAATAGAGGAGAATCCTTTAAAGTTAGGCCCTTTGCAGCTATCCTTATAAATAATGGTAACAACCTCGATAATGTTTGGCATGCTTGTATATAAGTTCTTGTAATTAGAATGCTTTTAGAGAGCTCTACAATACTACTTTTTAAGATCGTTATGGATTTGCTCCCTTAAGCTCAACATTTGTCTTAAAGTCTAAAAGGTATTGGTCTTTGACTATACCTTCTAAATGTTATTTCCTTTCATAAAAAGAATATGCACACATTATACCATAGAATTCCCTATTAGTAAGGAGTTTCCAAATTCTCTTTGCCAACATCACTTTTTTCATGGATCTGATAAAAGTGATTCCAAACCCTCCTTTGTTTGTTGGCAAGTATATATTTGTCCATTTTATCTTAGCCTCTAAAGCATTGTTCTCTTTGCTTGTCCATAGAAAGTTCTTAAGTAATCTATCAATTAAATTTATTGGAATGAGAAGGAGGAACATTTGAGACCTTCAGTATATATAGAGATTACTCAACATAAAAACTATCTAATGCATCCTCCCTATAGATGATAAGAATCATTTGTTCTAATTACTAATTCTTTTAAGAATAAAGTTCAATAATGGTTGGAGATATTTGAAAGATAATCTTGCTATTTTGATGTGAATGTCTAAGTAATTTAAAGGAGTTTGCTAAAATTTGGGATAGTTCATTTACTATCTTTTGAGATCCAATCAAAACAAAAATGGTGTTATTATAGGGGTTGATTGAGAGCCTAAAAAAGTTTTTGAATTCTTGTCAGAAATTGCAAACATTTGATTAACTCTATATTAACACTATAAAAGAGTAATAGGTCACCTACAAAGGATAAACTAAAAATCTTGAGTTTGTCATATTTATAATAAAATCAAAATTTATTGCCCTTTGTCGTGTTTTTAGTGGTTATTTGAGAGAAAAATTGGTCAGAATACTTTTCTTTATTCATTAAGTAGGGAAAACTCCAAAATGCAATTGTTCCAAAATTATTATAGTAATATATGTGGCACCTAACTTCTTCACTTTTAATTAATTAAAGTGCTTCCTCAATTTCTCTATTTTCTTTTCATTAATTTTTTAGTGCCAAAGATATTCATAGAAGGAAAAGATCAATAAACTTCTATAACAAATCCTTTTCTTCAAAAATCCCTTTACAAAAATCGAACCCATTCCAAGGATATCAAGAAGTGTAATAAAGAAATGATGTGGAATCTAGAGGATTTACATTTTTTGTATATTTCATTCCCCTCATATAGTTGACCAAATGCAATTTTAGTGAAAATATTGTTTTTTTAGATTGCTAGTGCTTCAATTCAAAACTTTGAATTGATAAATTTGTAGTTTACTTGTATTAGTGAGAATGCTCAAGTTCTTCAATTAAAAAATTATATTCAAAAGGAAATAAAGTAATTAACATGTTTTTTAATTCAATTTTCAGTGCTATATGTTCTCTTGCATTTTATGAATCATTTAAAAGCAAAACTGGATAACAGAAGAAAAATAGGAACCAAATAAGCATCTAAGTTTTTTTAAATTTACACACGTGGTCTCACTACAACAAAAACATGCAATTCACGATGTTTTTTTAATAAAACGTTGCGAATTTGTTTAGACTTTTTGTGACGTTTTAAAACCGTCGCGAATTGTTCAGACTTTTCGCGACATTTTACTAAAATGTCACAAAATTGTCTAACTTTTTACGATGTTTTTTAATTAAAACGTCACAAAATAACTTTCAGCAACTATTTATTCAACAAAATGTCACTAAAATTTAGCGACGTTTTGTTGAATAAATAGTTGCTAAAGCCTTCAGCAACAAATTAATTAAAACGATAGTTTTTTTCGTTTACGACTACATCCTCACTACTACCTTTCTCTCTTTCCCTGTTCCTTCAACACCTTCAAATCTCCCTCTCAAATTAACCCCTAGTCCTCTGTGCTCGTGGTTCTAGAGGTACACTCTAATACCCACTGCTCTATTTTCATCCTATTTGCTAAAGTTCGAACCTTTCTTTGGTTATTTGTTTCATGCTATTTTCTGGAAAATGTTTTTCTTATAGCACGGTAGGTGCTCAATGAAATGCTTTTTTTCTCCTTTTCCTTGGTTCTCTTCTTTACTGCGTGCTTTTTTTCATTTTTGTTCCCACCCCCATACATGAGATAGTCGCCTGCGTCAAGTTTCTTGGTGTCATGTGTCCAGTCTCCTTCGCATGCTTCAGGTTTTCTTCAAATGCAACAACTACCGCGTGCATCTCCCCTTAAAGTTGCGGCATCTCTTTGTCTGTCTAGCCTCCCCCAAATTAAAATCTAGCCTTAAAACATTTTTTTCTCCCCCTAAAACATCCTCTAGTCCACTGCCTATTTTTTTAGGTCTTATATGCTGCCGTTTTACTCTTTTTATTACTAATGGCTGATGTCTTCTAGTTGTTGTTTTTAATTCCCATCTGTTGTGTTTTTGTTCTATCTTTGCTTATGGTGTTTTAGTTTTAGCTTCTAGGAGGTTTTTATCACTACGGTTGTTTCTTTTGTCGTGATTCAGGGGTTGAATTGCTTGCTAGTAGTTCTCTGTCGTCATTTTATCTATTATCACCGTGTAAAGAGAATCATAGTGATTATCAGATGAATCTAAGAAGGATATGGACTTTTCCTACTATCTATATGGGCCACCATTCTTGCAAAATCGCTGGAAGAAAGGTCTTTGTATATATCGCATTCTCTCATATTCTTTAAGATTTCAACTAATTAACATTTTATCTCCCTTGTCCAGTTGTTTTCGATGTTTAATTATCCTGCCAATGTTTTGCTTTTAATAGTATCTACGTGTTTGATAAAATGCACGATCCAAATGTACATCGGTGTATGCTTGTTTTCTATTTAAAGCTTTTGATGGGATATATCTGATCAATATTTCCTTAAGAGCTTCATGTCAAGGTTTTCTTAAATGAAGCTTCTGTTCAGATTAAAAGGCGTTTTATATTTTTCCTAGATTCAAAGATATTTTTTCCATTTTCACATATTTTGTTGGTTTAATGAATATTCATATATTAGATTCAAATTGTATCTGGATATGTACTATTGGTTTCTTGAGATGGCTTTACTGATTAAACACATTATGTCATTTAGCTATCGAAGTTCATTTCTCATTGCATGTGCCTGGGATCAATAAGTTGCAGTTCTCAATTATGAATTTAGACTATATCATTGCATGTGCCTGGGAACAATAAGTTGGAGTTCTCTCCTTGCTCGTTTGGCAGTTAAACCCAGTATAGTGAACTCTCTTCTTGGTAAGAGCTCCTCTACATTTTGTAAATGATGTTTAACTTTGTTTTTCATACACTACATGGAACTAAGTTTCGCAAGTTTTCAATAACTGAACATTTGCTAACCGATGTTTTCTTGAAGACACTGATGTTTGATTTTGAAAATACTGATGCTTTCTCTTTTCCAACACTGTAGATCCATGGATACCTCCCTATTACTACGGTAAACACTTGTTCTCTCACATCATGCCTACACGTCTCATTCTACATGAAGATCTGTATCCTCTTTCATTTGTTATTTAGATTCTTCATATTTACTTATTAAAGCCTTTCTTCCCTATTTCACAGATCCTCCATGTACCTATTGAGATGTTCTATTTTGATGATGTATGAAAGTAAAGTTATTTATAAATGACTAGTGCTAGTTATTGAAATATGCTTTTTATTATGATATGATGAATCTAGCCATGAACAAACTACAGCTCTATTGTGCTTAGAATTGAGTAAGTTAGGTTACTGTATTTGCAGCTTACAATCATTACTCTTGTCCTGAGCTTCATACATTGATCATATCGAGTTGGTTTTTGCTGATTATCTTGCCTTTTCAATGTAGCGAGAGAATGGCGTCGTTGGCTGTTTCCCCTGTTTCGTCATCTACTGGGTCTATTTGGTAAGATAAAATTTAAACCTATCGTTACTGATAGAACTATGAAAAACGAATCATTTATACATACACTGAAGAACAGAACAGTCAATTTATAATCTGAAATGGAAGCAACATTCAACTTCATGGTTGTGAAAAAGAAAAAAAGTTAAGAAGGATTCTCAGCCAAAACCTCCGGAAGACACTTATGTCGATACGCATGCTTACTTATCCATTACTATTTATTGTTTATACACAGTGCTAGGCCGGATGGCATTGTTTATTACTGGGGGTCCTTTCATTGTTGCTTTTCTGATATACAAGTGGAAGAGAAGGCATTTGTCAATGTATAGCAATATTGAAGAATTCCTCCAAACTCAAGGAAACTTTACGCCAATTCGATATTCCTTCTCAGATATTAAGAAGATGACTGGTAATTTTAGGGATAAGTTGGGTGAAGGAGGTTATGGGTCTGTTTATAAAGGAAGACTTCGAAGCGGTGGGTATGCAGCTATCAAACTTTTGGGAAAATCTAAAGCTAATGACCAAGATTTTATTAATGAAGTTGCTACGATTGGAAGAATTCACCATGTCAATGTGGTTAAACTAATTGGTTTTTGCGTTTAGGGATTAAAGCGTGCTCTTGTTTTCGAGTTTATGCCTAATGGATCTTTGGACAAATACTTATTTTTTCCACAAGTTAGCAATGCAATCAGTACTAAAAAAATGTACGAAATTTCTCTTGGGGTGGCTCGAGGTATTGAATATTTGCATCGAGGTTGTAACATGCAAATTCTGCATTTTGACATCAAGCCTCACAACATTCTTCTTGATGAAAATTTTGTTCCAAAGGTTTCAGATTTTAGAATTGCAAAACTTTGTCCGACAGACAGTAACATTGTTTCACTCACAGCTGCCAGAGGAACATTAGGGTATATGGCTCCAGAATTGTTGTATAAGCACATTGGAAGTGTCTCGTACAAAGCTGATGTCTATAGTTTTGGGATGCTATTAATGGAAATGGCAGGAAGAAGGAAGAATTTCAATGCATTGGCCAACAATTCGAGCCAAGTTTACTTTCCTGCATGGGCGTACGAGCAGTTCAGGTTAGGGAAACATGTGGAATTAGGAAATGTTGATGTTACAGAAGAGGAGAATAAAATTACTAAGAAGATAATTATAGTAGCATTGTGGTGCATACAACTACGGCCTAGCGAACGTCCTCCGATGCACCAAGTGCTTGAAATGCTTGAGAAGGATGTTGAATGCTTGAGGTTGCCTCCAAAGCCTCTTCTATCATACCAAGATACGCCAAAACAGGATGCTGAACTTAATGGACAGCCACTGAGGCCATTAAGTGGCTGCACCGAACCCATCACTTTAATCGTAGACGGAAGATGAAATTTTATTTCTTAGAACATCTGCTTTAGAAATTCCATGTAAAAGAAAACTTAACTTTCTTTCTTCGCCAATGCTCTGAATAATTATCTTTTTAGGAAAATACTTAAGATATGAATTAAAAATTATTTCGATCAAAAATTACTCTTCATGTAATACTTATTGAGTATTCTTTGCATACGAACAGAGTAGAAAGTTGCCATGGTACACAAAAGTGAATTTACCAACAAATTTAATTTGTCTTTTTAATTAAAAGTTGTATTAAACTCATACTTAAGCTCTTATCGAGAAACCAAATTATTTTAATTATCCTTTCTGTGAAGTTCCTCGTAATTTATAAAATTCAAAAAATGTATATTAATATAAATATGAGGGTTTTAAGAAAATTAAATTCAAAATCTTAAACTTTGTTTGATTTTTTTAATATTAATAAAAATTATAAAAAATAATAACAAAATGTTCAAACTTTTAATTTATTAAAAAACTAACTTACTGCCTATAAATAATGGTGTTGATGTGCCTCGTCACGTAAGCAAGATCCTTAAACAAGTGAGCATCT
>JAOQMP010000009.1:29431511-29442611 GCA_027563575.1 Erythroxylum pedicellare | reverse complement strand
AAATTTTTAAAAGCAATTTATACTTTCAAATTATTTTTCTGTATCTTTTAGATTTTTTTGCATTTAAAATATATTAAGATTTTAACATATATTTATTTTTAAAATAATCTTTAGTTTTTAATCTCAAATCATAACATGTTAAACAAAAATGGTTTATTTTTTAAAATATGAAAATGACTATAAATAAAAAATCCAAAATTGTTTCAACATGTCTTGTAATTTATTTTTTTTGTTAGATTAATTATTAATTTTTATTCTTGAGTTCTTTTAGTTTCTACAAAATTTGAAATTAAGGGTTATTTGTTTCTTGATTCTTTCTTTCTAAATAACTTTTAAAAATTTTGATAAAAATTAAGATTGTTGTTAACATAAGATGTTTTCATTATAATTATAAAGTAATATAACAACCAAAATTTTAATATCTATTTACTATTAAAAATCATAAGTAAAATATGATTATTTAAAATTTGATTACAATTATATAAATTGTTAATACTATTATTTATTAGCAAAAATATGTCAATTATGATTGTAATTATATTTTCATTACTAGTAAGAAAAGTATAACTACATTGTTATTGGATGTTAAACATTTATTTGCAACATACAAATGAAATAAAATGAATCATTCTCTTAATGGCTTATGTTGTATTCAATAACATATACATTAAATTGATCAAATATGAACGTCTTTTCCTTAAAAAGTTTTGGAATTTAATTTGAATTAAAAAGGTGTTAGAGACAATTCGGCTAACAAATCACATTCTACTCAGGTTGATAAAATTTAAATAATCATACTATGTAATAACTAAAAACTAAAAAATATGTTCCAATGCATAACTTATTTTCGGTAGGATTAACAAGCTGTATAAGTAACTTTTTTTATGCCGTGAAATTTTTTTAATGTTGTATGCAACTATAGACATAATTTTAATGGTTAATTCTTCAAATCTGTCTAGACTTAAACACATATGGTACGTAAAATCGATGTGAAAAAATAAAGAATTTGTAAGATTAAACTAAAGACCTAAATTATTTCGTATGGATATACTCTTTACCTACAAAATTTGTTTATTGAGATTAAAAAAAAACCCTAATCTAAGACAATCAATTATGATCATATCCTTAAGATTTTCTATAAAAAGATAATCAATTAAGTCCTCTTGACAAGTAGCTTAATTTTGTGCACAGATCTTGTTAGTGTATATCATGAGGGTGATTTCCATACCAGTTGCACCAACTTCAATATAAATAGAGAGCTAGATAGTTGTGTAGTGAGCTCAAAACGATAACATGCTTGGATATTTACCTTTTTCATTAGGCACACCTAGTTTGAGGACCTGGCAAAGAGAGATAAATGTCAGGTGGGAGAGAGGCGGTCGTGTTTATAATGATATACCGCAAGAAAAGGTGAAAATGTACCGTTTTGAAGCAGTAAGAACTAGTGGATGAATAATTTCCATCGTTCGCAATGGAAACATAATTCTAACTTCAGATGCTTCGTAGCGTACAGCTCAGTTTACGCCTTAAATTCACATATTACAATGCAATGCCCGCTCATAAAGGAAGTCCTTCGTTCTGTTTAATTCAACACAGAATCTAAAACGCCAGCACAAAAGGCCAATGTATGGTCCTGAAAATTGAGAGTAAAAAAAGAGTTGAAGTAATGAGAAAAGGAAAAGATGAAACATGCAAAACAATTGATTTGAAGAATCAGTAACAGTGCAGATGAATCCTCCATGTTCGACAATATCCTTTTCTATGTCAATAAATTAAAGCTGATCATAGACAAGTTTAAATGTTTTATTTTGAGTGGAAGGTCATATTCCTGGATTAAACATGCATGTTAAAGTAATCATTTGTTTAATCCAGACAAGGTGGAATGAAAAAGTAGCCATTCTTTTAATAAAACGACCTTAACTTTCATTTAATGTTAACTCGCATTCATTTTGTGCTTTCCTGGAAACTCCGTTTTGATTACGGTCAATTTCAACTAAACAGAAGAATTGACACTGCCCAACAGGATGATTCTCGTTACCTTCAAAGAGTATAATGCTTGAAGAAATTCCAGCTTCCAGCAACATCAAAGAGCTTCAAAGCTACAAAAGCAAATCTTCCCACCTCAATTTCACCATAAGAAGGAACCAACTAAACATCTATTAGGCACAATCACCTGGCATGAGAAATTTTAAATTTTCCATCAGTCTCACATCGTTTACAACGTAGAACTTTTGAAGATTAGTTGGCAAGAGCAAGCCTCTACATGTTAGCTCTGCCTATTCTAAGCAAACTCCATTCCATGAAACATCACCCTAGCAAATCATGGCATTTCAGTAGGGCTCTACCCCAGAAAATTAGTGGACAATTATGGAATTGAAGAACTTAAAGTAAACAACAGAAAAACATCAGGACAACACCATTACGGTGGTGTTTAATTTCCCTCTGCATAAAATGCAGATTAAGGTCATATGTTTCCATTCTTTTCAAAGGAGACTGTATTTATATTAAAAATAACATGATCAAACAGCAAATTTGAAGATTGTAGAAAATCAAAGAAAGAATTTAAGAGCTCAAACCAAGATCCTAGTCTAAGTATGATTCTTTCTAGTCGATACTTCTATACAGTATTGTACAATGTTCATGACCACGCCATGAATGGTAAAGGGACAACATGTGTATGGCTGGTGTATGATTATACTTTTTAGATAATTATCTAGTGATGTTTCGAGTTTTTATGCACTCTTATCTCTTAAATCTTTGTGGAAGTATTTTAACATCAAAATAGTGACAGAGGATAAAAATGAAGCATAGAATTAGTGATTCTAAGAGCTTCAGAATGAGATCGACAGACAAAACATTATATACTTTTGAGTTGCAGATTCACATCCTGTTATTTAGCGTGAAAAGGAAAAAACATAAGAGACCTCGCAGTTCGCAGATAATCTTCCCGCGAGTCATTTGTAGGAGTGAGAAACTTTGAATCTTTGATTAGCACAAGGCACAGAAAAAGGCATAAATATGCGTTAAATTAAATTAAACTGTTCAATATTATGCATAAATAAATATATACCAGAAATGCTACAAAAATTTCATCTGAATCCACACCTAATGCCATTGTTTTACTGCGTACGGTTGACATCAGCGGAGAGATTATGCTCCAAGTAAGGATCCAGTAGTTCTACTGTTGTTGATACTTGCAAATCTGCGAACAACTCATAGTAAATAAACCGATTAGAGTGTTGAATAACAATATAAAGCAGTTCTTACTCAATTATCGTGGTTGAACCTAGAAAATCAGGCCGATCTGATAAACTCATAACTCGCTTCGTTGTTTAAGCAGCAAACAACAAACTAGAACAGGTTCCTCAAATCAATGATCAGGTGTCCTGACTAAGGAAACGAAGTTTGTAGTGAAACATACAATCGATCGGATCTTGTCAACTGAAGAAGAACCGCACGCGTCGTTTTGAAAAGAAGTCAGCCTGAAGTGACTTCACGAGCTTTCACTTTTGCAAGAAGTAGCGCAGCAGATAATGCCTCCTTGTTCTCGTCCATAACCGTCCATCCCGCTGTCCTTGGCGATTCATCTTCTCTTTGCGCCATTTCTCTTTCAAACCATGACTGGAAATCGTGGTTTCAGATTTCCCGCGCGTTTTATAATTTTTCGTAAGATCTGGATGAAGCTTTAATTTAAAAACTTACAGGCACGTATATATTTATATATACACCCAACTGAAACAGAGATTGCGCTACGAACACAAGTTATGAAGTGCTTATTCAAATATAATATTCCTAATTTACCCTTTTTCTTTTTTACTTTTTTTTCTTAAGGATTGTGCTTAGCGTAGAGTATGCAGCGGAACTAGATTCCTAGCCATCCTGCTCGCGTAACTATAAACTTGATATTCTAGTCTTGCTGAAAAATTGAATTAGTGATTTTATTCTAACGCAGTAGTTCTTATTTTGAGTTTTGATTACTAGTTTGGTGTAGAAGTCATATGTTCTTCGAGAGAGATATGGATTTTATGGAAGGCTGATTTTGATATCTCAGTAGTAATAACTCATCGTCAATTTATTCATATCACTATCAAGTATGTGTCTTGTTCCTTCAATTTTATAGCAGTTTATAGTAACCCGCAAATAGCTTTAGGGTGCTCTACTCATAAGTCCTGGTTTATAGGTAGGGATTTTAATACTAAAATGAACCTTTCGGATAAATGTGGAGGTGTCAAATCAGTGAGGGTGGTGAACAAATAGTTTTAAAATTGGGTACACGGGTGTGGCTTCATGACTTAGATTTTATTGGCTCTAAATCTACGTGGAGATGAGGAATGATTCAAGTTAGACTGAATAGATTTTTAGGCTCATAAGCTTGTCTAGGGGCGTTTCCTCAAATAGTGAATCATCATTTATTCTTTATGGGGTCAGATCATCGACCCATGTTACTTCATTTACAAAGATAGCCACCAAAAACACCAAGATCTCCAATTTTTATAGTCCAAAATGCATAACTCACACACCCAGAGTTTGATGATGTGGTAGCAGAACATTGATTACCAGCCAAGAAGAGGGTGAGTAAAACTTTAGTCACTTTCTCCAAACAACTCATGAGATGGAATAAGCTAGAGTAGGCAATATTTTTCATCTAAAAAAAGATCGGTAGTCCGACTGGAGATGATGGTTTAATATAACTTTTAAATTCAAAATTAATTAACTAAAATTGAACTAAATTAATATTTTATTATAATTACTTTATCAATTTAATTCGAATTTAATTAGTTTATGTTGAGATTAAGAACTTAGTTAATTTATTATATTAGTGGCATTTAATTAGTTTATTTCTAATATTCATACAAATATAACATTTGATTAATTTATTTTTAATATTCATACTACAATTGTTCTATTATTATTTTTTAACTAAAGTGTAAGAGAAATAGTTTTCTCTAGATAACAGAAAATTATAAATAATTTTTTAAATATTTTAAAATTTAATATTTTTTTTAAACTACGAAATAAATCTACGTCATTTTATCTTTTCTAAGACAAATTTTGCTCGGACCATTATCATGATTTGTGGTAATTGTAGATATGATACAACTCATGTTTTGTAGTTTAAATTCTTAAATTAGATACTTTTTCGTATTTCATGAATTGAACATACGTACTAAGTTGAGAAACATCCAATTTGACTAGCATCTTGAAATGGAATAACCGATACAGGATGAAAAAAAGTGACAGAGAATGAGGAAGAAGAAAAACAATGGTGATCGATATTTGAACTACTTGATCAATGTGATAAGAAGAGATTAAGCTCCTTAGGTATTATATAGTATCCAATTACTACAAATTTCCCGCGGCTGTGTTGGTGGCTGGTCAGTACTCTCACTTAGAAACAGAGGGTGATGATAAATCATCGGTACATGGGATAGAGCCAAGCTCTGGAGATCCATGTCTGTGAAGAAGTTCTCGAGCCAATGCTTGGAGATTACCGCCGCTGGTGGCCGGGGACGAACTGATGATGCCACCAAATTGACGTGGGTCCATTTGCCGCTGTTGCATGGGCCATGATGGTTGCACAATCGGGTCAAAAAGCGAAGACAAGTCGTACCTCGCAGGAACGGAAGTGGCCGGTGGAAGGTCAGCTATGGAGAGCGGAGGTGGAGGCAACAGTGCCGACGGTGGTGGCGGCGGCGGCGGCGATGGAAGTTCTAGGGTCGCCAGATGAGCTTGTAAGTACGAGAGTTCTGCCTGTAAATTCACCACCTGTAATTTCATGAATATACATTCGTATCATTCAAGTGGATTATTTATTTAAAATTTTAAAATTCAGCTATAAATTTAATTGAATTGGTCAACATATATAAAATATGTATATACGTTAATAAATTTGAATTTTTTTTTTAAATATAAGGACTGAGACCCTAATTGAGTACTAAAGAAGGCAACTCAAAACAAACTTACCAAGTTAGGGAAACAAGACAATTTGTGTCAAAGGAGATAATAGTGTAAACTATGGAACAATCAAATGGATCTATCTAACATATGAGACAAGTATTATGAGGCTTATCAGTCTTCGTTTATACTAAATATATGTAGGATGCTTCAAAAAATGTGCATTAGAACATGGCGTTGCGAACAATTCAAGATTTCTTTTGACGAAGGAATTACGATTGAACATAACTCTTCAGCATTATTGTCATTGGAATACGAGATGAGTGGAGAGTAGTTGTTGAAATTGGATCTATTGATGATTAAGTATGAACATTAAAATGTTGCAAATGAATACATACTCTTCATTTTTATATTTTATATAAGAGTAGAATTTGCTCAATAGGAATATGGTTTTTATAAAATTATAATAATTGCATAAATAGCATATGGTAACTTCTCATGTTATGTCAATCAAATAATTTCATGTCATTAAGAAGTCTATATTAGATATAGTAACTGAAATAGCAAAGTCTGCAAAGAAGGTATAGAGTTATGAAGATAAAAGTCATAATTAAAGTTGAAGTAAATCTCTTGAAACCGTAATAAATAATGGCTATAGGACCTCACCTAATCAAATTGTGCATTAAAAATAAAAAAGATGATCCGCCTAGCTTTCAATGAATTAATCTACAGGCTATGTCCAGCTACATATGATGATTGTATTAAACCTTTTACATTCCTAGGCTCTCGATACGAAATCCATTTAGTTATATTAAGTACTTGACTGTAAAAACAAAAGTATTGCCTCCAACAACAGGAAAACCGACCATCTCCTTAATATCTGCAAATTCCACAGATTTGCACAGAAAAAATAGTACAAACTTTGGACTTGAAACACTCTATGGCCATCCTCGTAACCGCCAAGTATTCGAGAGTTGTTAATCGAAATGATCTCTTGGTTTCAGTAAAAGCACCAAATCATCCCTCTAAGCACTAAAAACAAAGAACCCGAGTCGTATTCTCACTGTAACAAGCTATACGAGTACATTCTATCTAAATAAGAACAACAAGGAAGCATTGGATCTGTCCATAAATAAAGGGCACAACGACAAGTGGCCAATACCCTTATGTTTCCATTGCTCAGTGAACCAGATGAAGGTGAAAAAACTAAAATTAGAAAACTTGATCAGAGAAAAGTGAAATGCGAAGGGTGATGGCACCTAAAACAGCTAATCACACTAACTTCTGCGAAGAGAATAATTAACCACAGAGAGAAAGGGAAAGTTGAGAGGTAAGCAAAATCCAAAAACGCACTCAATTATCACCTCAAGGTGACAAGAAAAGACTTTGCAAAAGCTAGAAGAGAAACGAGGTGTTTGATTGTTACCTGCTGTTGAAGAGCGAAGATATGAGCTACACAACCATAGACAGGATCTCTTAGACGAGCCTGAGCCTCGTAGCAGATAGTAACAACCGCATCAGGGCGTTTGTGGAGAGGAATGTTTAAGAGAAGCTTTGAAACGTTACTTGCGCCAAACACCTTGTGCACCGCAGCAAAATGAGCCGCACCTTGTTCAGAATCGAAATAAGGAGCAAATATGCACCCTGGTACACACTTTCTCCTCAAAAACTTGCACGCACCACATGGACCGCCACCGCCACCGCCACCGCTGCTATTATTCCCCCCACCGCCGCCACCACTGCTACCAGAAGGACCCACCGAGGTACTCATGTCCTCTGTCTCGTGTTATAGAACAAAACCCAGAGTTAAGACATAGCTAGGGTTTCGTATGCTTGCTGGGGTATAGTATACACTTGAAGCAGGTGGATGAGAGGTGAAGAGGGGTTGGTCTAGGGTTTGGTTTGGTGGGTGGTGATGGGTATTCTGTTTTTGGCTTGGTTTGTGGATATTTTTAATGTGGAGATAGGATTTAATACGCTAGATGAAGTCTTTAAAGCCACGCTATAAAGCAAACCCCTCCACATTAAGCTGCTTGCGTGAAGCAAACATGCGATAAGCATAGTTTATATACTCCAAACTGTCCTTTTTTCTTAGAGAGGGAAAAAAAAAAAGCTTTCATGACATTAGCACTTTCTTGCTCTAGACTTGTATAAGTGTATGTGTATGTGTGTGTGTGTGATGTGCATCTTTGAGCACAACTTTGCCTTTGAGCCATATCTGAAACTGGCTTATGAATAAAAAGACGGGTTATTACAAGTTGAAACGTGTCATTGGGACTGTCTATATTTTTGCCACTGCGTGGTTTAAGCTGCGTAGAGGGCAAAAGACGCCAAGTCTCTCTCTCTCTCTCTCTCGAGAAAATGACTCAAACTTTTTCCGTTCCTTGTACTTATATATATAATAAGCATTTTCCCACGAAACAAACACCTTCTTGTGTTCGAGCATGACATCAATTGCCCACCGGCTTTCACAATTCCATCTTCTAAATTTGTATTTAGCGACATTTAGTAACTGGTAACATATGGGTTTCATTCTAAGGAGAGAATCCTTCAGCTTAGAGACAATCCCTGGTGTGGGATTAAGATTGGACGGAAAAATTTTAAGGGGTGATTATATAAATTGGGTTTTGTCTTATTTAAACCTTATTGTCGTGTTTGCGAAACGGCCATGTGTGTTAGGTTTATGCCACAATTAGTAAGGAAGCTTAGTTTCAACCTCACCTTAAGAGGAAGCAAAATATATTTGTCATGATCAATTGCTTTAGAGTCCTTTACAAAAGTTGGTTTGATACGATCATAAAAGTTAACGTATAACGGCTGAATTGCAATGGACGAGCCATGTGGTATATTGATCTCGACCAAATAATGACAACATTTAATTTGACATATAATAATACTTGTAATGATTATAACTTTTGTTTGGATAACCATGTAATTAATTTCTTAATTAGATATGCATCATTCACTTTTATTTCTCAATAAATATACAATTTGTTGATTTATTTAAATATTAATAATTAGATTGTTTATTTTAATGAATAATTATGACAAATTTATATGATAATCACATTAATAATTAAAATTATAGGCTGAAACTTCAATTAATTTAGTAAAATTCGTTGAACCAAAATCAAGATGTAATAATATTTGTAGACGTTCATTTTATTGGGTAAATTAATATTCATTTGTTCACTAATTCAATTTAGCTCCCGAACTTCACAGTTTACTAAAATTCATATTTAACGGTGTTATTGTTATCACTAATTTGATTTAGTGAAGTAACAATCTTACTAAAATTCACCATCAAAGAAAGGTGTTATAGCTCTAATTAAGCAAAATCAATACCATCTTGATAAATAATATATATGCTTAATTAGGAACAAATTCAAGTTAAAGTTTTAATAATCATTACATTATGGGTTCGGATACAAAATGACATAAGTATAAATTCGTGGATTAAAAACAATTATCATTACTAAACTTAATTAAAGGATAATATTCTAACTTATTATATCTTTTAAACTCATTTGTATTTTTTTCTTATATTTTCTTTGTCATCTAATAATAGTAATAACGGAGACCGCTTGTTTTTTTAATGCTACATTGGTAAATAATAATATATCGCGTTGTTTGGTTACTAATATGCTATAACGTAATTAAAAATTGAAAACAAAATAAAATTAAGAAATTTTCTTTATTTTTGCTAATTATTGATTTATGATTATAGGTTAAATATATGTCTAGGCCATCGTGGCTTGGACTTGCAGAACAGCCAAAGGAATGGTCAAAACGGAAGATCGGCGTTCGAAGCACCAGCATCAGCCGTTCGAGTGAGAGACCGCCGCGTATGAGTCGGTGGACTATAGAACGTAACGGCCAGGTAAAAGATGACCTCATAACTCAAATTAAGGGCCCACACGACACCCCGTTCTCTTTTAGAGAATGTAACTGTAACGTTCATCCGGTTCATGCAGTGTAAGAAAGACCTACGAGGTGCTTTCAGCACTTCAATTTTGTATTTTTTAAGATTGTTCTATTGTTTTGATTTTTAAAATTTTAACCATTAAAATGTTATAAATTATTACATATATTAAACTTTTTAGGTATAACAAATTGAAAAGTACTCAACTTTTAAAGTATTCAAAATTTTAAATTTTAAATTAAGTTACCAATCTTTTATAATTTTAACAACTTAGTTTAAAATATTAATTTTATTGATATTTTATTAATTTAGTTAACAAAATTAACTCGTAATGTAGATCTCTCAAGATTTGTCGATGAAATATTTCACAAATTTAAGAGTCAAATGCAAAAAAAGTCTTTGTATTTCGTGCATATGTGAAAGATTAATCATCAATTAATTATTCATGTTGACAATTTTGCCTGTTGGGTTGGATATTTTAGTCTAGTTGGATAATTAATTGACAATTTAATTTTTATATAGAGGCTAGCTAAATTAAAAATACTAATATAACTAATTTTTTAAATTGAATGGTTAAGGTTATAAAAAATATTACAAAATTGCGAATTAAAAAAAATGTAAAGCTTAATTATTTTAAAATCTTTTTTTCCAAATTTTTAGTTATATTAGATTCATATTATATAATAATTCTGATTTTTTCATATTTTTTTCACAAAAGTAGTGATTGAGTGCCTCAATTAATCTAACATAGTTTCTTTAGTTTTTTTTTACAAAACGACAAAATTTTAATAGCTAAAATAAATTTAAAAATAGTACTTAATAATTAATAGCAAAATCAGCGACAGTTCGTAACGGCGCGTCACCGCGCCGTCCGGTTGTTGTCTAATCGGTGTATTGTGAAGAGGAAGCAAATGTGAAATGACAGAAGCATTCCAGTTCCCAATTCCTTTTTGACCGACACTTGTCATGATTCGATAGCCAAGAGTACAGCTAAGTCACCGGTTGCTTACGTTGTAACAGTTACATAAGGTGACAAATTGAAATTCTTTCCCATTCTGTTCTAATTTTTATTCATCTTATTTTCCCTTTTTTTTCATTTTATAATCGGATTAATCATCTTTTATACTTTACACCATTAAATTATTAATACTCTTATACATATTTTTATAAAATAAATTTAAATTTATTATTTTTCACATACATATTAAATAAATCGTTGAATTTAAAGTTAAATAATAAATACTATTTTTTATATTTCTTAATTTTATTCTTATTTCTAATTA
>JAOQMP010000009.1:29303421-29314794 GCA_027563575.1 Erythroxylum pedicellare | reverse complement strand
CAGATTGGAGAACTTTTGCTATTGAACTTGTTATGTCAAATTGACCTCCATATGGTGATGAATGACAATGCTTCAAAATTGCTAGGACTTCATCTTCCGGGATACATCTTCGAATCGCTTGATCAGGGTCTCTCTTGAATAATAAAGGCCCATACCATAGATAACTTTTCGTATCAAATAGGAACTTTTTCTTTTAAGGTAGACTTAAATCCAGAGGAATCAAACCTGTAGCTAAATAATTCACCACATCGGCAAACCATAGAAGCTTTTTATTGACTCTGAATAACTACTCATCTGCGAAAGTCTCTTGGATAGGTATTGGTGACTTCGATTCCTCAAGCTCTAATTGAGATAGATGGTCGACCACTGCATTTTCTGTCCCCTTTTTGTCTTTGATTTTCACATCAAAATCTTGCAAAAGCAACACCCATCGAATGAGTCGCAGCTTGACATCTTTCTTTGCAAAAAAATATCGAATTATTGCATGATCTGTGAAAACCATAAATTTGGACCCTATGATATACGACTGAAACTTGTCCAAAGCAAAAACAACCACCAACATTTCCTTCTCTATAGTAGTGTAATTTTACTGAGCATTATCCAAAGTTCGGCTAGAGTAGTAGATAACCCTGAACAATTTCTCTCGTCTTTGGCCTAAAGTTGCTTCTACTACGAAGCCACTCGCATCACATATAATTTCAAACAGTTGTTGCCAATCAAGTGTGATCATCACCGAAGTTGAAATCATCTTTTTCTTGATCAACTCAAAAGCCTTCAAGCAATTCTCATTGAATTCAAATTTCATATCCTTTTTTCCAAGAGATTGCAAAGGGGTTTAGCGATCTTAGAGAAGTCTTTGATGAATCTCCAATAAAACCCCACATGTCCAAGGAAAATGCAGATACCCTTTACATTTGTCAGTGGAGGAAGCTTTTTAATAGTTGTTGTTTTAGCTCCACTTCAATGCCATAAGCAAATATTTTGTGACCCATCACAATTCCTTCCCTTACCATAAAATGACATTTCTCCCAATTGAGCACCAAGTTGGTATCCTGACATCTTTTGAATACTAGAGACAAATTATGTAAGCACTTATTAAATGAATCACCAAAAATAGAAAAATCATCCATAAAAACTTTCATGAAATTCTCAACCATATCTGAAAAGATAGCCATCATGTAACGCTGAAATGTAGTAGGAGCATTGCAAAGACCAAAAGGCATGCCCCTAAATGCAAATGTGCCAAAAGGACAAGTAAATGTAGTCTTTTCTTGATCTTCAGGTGCTATGACTATTTGATTATATCACGAGTAACTATCTAGAAAACAATAAAATACATGTCTAGCAAGTCTATCGAACATCTGATCTATGAATGACAAAGAAAAATGATCCTTCCTAGTGGCTTTGTGCAACTTTCTATAATCCATGTAAACCCTCCATCCAGTGATTGTCTTAGTGAAAATAGTCTCATTGTTATCATCTTTAACTACAGTGAATCCACCTCTTTTAGGAACAACTTGAATAGGACTAACCCATAAACTGTCAGAAATTGGCTAAATGATTCCATCCTTAATCCACTTCTGAATTTCATTCCTAACCACTTCTTTCATTGTTGAGCTCAATCTTTTTTGGGGTTCAATGTTAGGGGTGAATGACTCCTCTATCAGAATTTTATGCATTACAATAGAAGGACTAATCCTCTTAATGTCTGAAATTGACCAACCCAATGCATTTTTTAACTCCCATAACACCCTAAGCAATTTTTCTTCTTCTACACGAGTCAACGAAGATGAAATAATAAAAGGAAAAGTTTAATTAGCACCTAAGAATGCATATTTCAAATTTTTAGGCAAGTGTTTCAAATCAATCGATGGGTACACATCTTTCACATCACCAACAACATCATCATTAGTCACACAAAATAAAGGCTCAGTTTGATCAAAATTTGTCAAGCATTCAAAATAATCTAATACCATCATAAAATAAGCATCATCATCATCCATAGCATCTTTTCTAAACGTACCTTCCAAACATGTCAATAATGGATCTTTAGATATAAAGGAAAGAAAAGATGTTACCACACAAGAAGATATGACATCCACTCGGTTGTAAGTCAGTGTATCACTTGGATGTTTGAGCGATCTGTATATTTTAAACCTTACTTTCTCGCCATTTATATGCAAGGTTAGTTCCTCCTGTTGCACGTCAATCACTGTGCCTCGAGTAGCCAAGAATGGTTGCCCAAGTATGATCGGGATCTCCTTATCTTCTTCCATGTCAAGCACCACAATGTCTATAGGGAGAATAAAATTGTCAACACGAACAAGAACATCTTCTACAATACCTCGAGGATAAGTGAGAGAACGGTTGGCTAGTCGGAGGCAAATTGTTGATGACTTGACTTCCCCTAATTCCAGCTTTTGGAAGATGGTAAGAGGTATGAGATTTATGCTTGCCTTCAAATCGCAAAGCACTTTACCAAAATGTGTTGCCGATCTCACACGAAATTGTGAAACTTCCCAGATCTTTCAGTTTCTGTAGTAACTTTCTTTGCAAGACTGCACTACACTCCTCGGTCATCAATACCATCTCATCGTCTCCAAATCTCCTCTTTTTGGTAACAATGTCCTTGATGAATTTTGCGTAATTCGATATTTGCTCAATAGCTTCAATTAAGGGAATGTTGATCTCAAGTTACTTCAAGGAATTTTGCAAATTGATCATTGATTTGCTTCTGTTGAAATCTTTGAGGATATGGAAGCTTGGGGATGATTTTTGTTTGTAGTTCCCCTTCCAGTTTCTTCTTCGAATTAACTTCCTTCTCAACTTGTATAGGTGCACTTGCTTCTTCACAAGTATTCTTTCCTTTGTTCTAGTTGGATTTAGTGGAGCTCTGTTCTTTAGGTTTCACTTCTTCCAATTCTTTTCCACTTCGAAGAATGATGGCCTTGCACTGCTCTCTCAGGTTGGTTTTAGTATTACTTGGAAAGGTCATTTGATTCAAATTCCCAACAACATTTGCAAGTTGTCCCAATTGAACTTCGAAACCCTTTACTGAAGTCCCAATACTAGTTACTTGCATCTTTAGCTCACCCATCTCCTTCTCATTCTTGTAAAAATGGTTTCTTGTCTCATTTACAAAAGTGCCAATCATTTCTTCCAAGGAAGGTCTTCGTTCTGCCAGTAGTGGTCCATATCTAGGTGGGTAGGGCATGTTCCTTTGAATACTATAGTTATATTGCTCTTTAGAGTTGTAGCCTTGACCGTATAGATTTCCCATTAGTTTTGACTTAAATCTCATGTTCCTTTGATTAACAAACTAAGCTTGTTCTACCCCTCATCATTGGTGTATAATGATTGACTAGTAGCTGCCACCTGCTCATTTTGTCTTTACTTTAACATGAATTTTGAAAATTGATTTGATAAGGCTGCTAATTGAGCAGATAATTGAGTCACTTGGTCCACTTCTAAAATTCCTCTCTTTCCATTAGTTCTCTTGGAGGGCCACTGATAACTGTTCGAAGCTATATCTTCCAGAATTGCGCATGTTTCTTGAGATGTTTTTCTCATCAGAGTATCACTTGCTGCTACATCTACAATAATTCGAGTCTGGCCATTCAACCCGTTGTAGAACATTTCCACTTATACCTATTCTTGATATTTATGATGTGGATACTTTCTCAAAAGGTCTTTGTACCTCTCCCAAGCTGCATGCAATGGTTCCAAGTCATGCTGTCTAAATGTATTGATCTCGACTATTAACTTCGTAGCTTTACTACGTGGAAAAATTTTAATCAAGAACTGTTGTGCTACCTCTTGTCAAGTTTGCATTCTATCAGCAAAAATTGAATAAAGCCAATTCTTTACTTTGTCCCGAAGAGAACATGGGAATAAAGTGAGCTTAATGTCATCTTGCGTTGCCCCTTCAAACTTGATAATGTCATATAATTCCTGGAAGCTTACAAGATGATCATTTGGATCCTACATTGGTGCCCCTCTAAATTGATTTGTCTGAACCAAATTGATGAGTCCAGGCAAAGTATGAAAATTCTGAGCACGAACATTAGGTCTTTTGGATACCGTGATAATTGTCTACTATTGTAGGCTAGAAATATTCCCTAATAGGATGTTGGTGCAATTATTCCTATTCATTTGCGTTATCTCCTCTTCCATTTTCTTCGGTCAAATTAGCTACACCGAGTCTGGCCTCTAACTGAGCTAATATTTGAGTCATTTCATCCATCTCTCTTTGAATTCTCTGAAGTTCTTCTGCTTGATTTTCAATTTTCTTTTGTCGACAAATTGAATTTGCTGTTCTTTCCAACTCTAGGTCAAACTATCTTTCTTGCCCTCTATTGGTTCGGGCCATACAATCCTTTTGCACACAAGTTGTGCAAGAAAACAAAAAAAGAAAAAGAAAAAGAAACAAATAGGTTACTCTAGGGATAAAAAGAAAAACAACAAGTAAATATCAAACTAGCTATAGAAGCAAACATTCAAACATTAATCCTCGACAACAGCACCAAAAATTTGTTCGTGAATCGCAGTGCATAGTTGTCAAAGTGAGTAATAAATCAGTAAGAACCGAGTCGTGTCCACAAGAATTATGAGAAAGTTCAATTCTACGCTAGCTAATGATATTTGAAATCGGGTTGGGTAAAATTTTAGAAAATTGAAAAGTAATGTAGAGAATAATTAAAAACTTAAAGGAAATTTCCAAGCAACTACCCAATTTAATACAACCACAATAACTATGAATGTAACAAATCTATGTAAAAACTAATTAAGAAAAGAGTGCAACAATTGACTAATTAAAAGTATTAACGGCAAAGGGGAATGACTTTCTCTTAAGGAATGATATTTTTGTCAACCTCACTATTGAATTAGCTATCCTCTACAAATGAAATATCCTAAATTTTTAGGTGAATTTTAATAGTAATTAATCCCCTTCTCTCAAAGGTGAATTAATCTATCCACTCTAGACATCACGTAGTAATCCCTTACTTAAGTTTTTCCTAGAGATTCTTATGTTCCAAACTCAACCTTCTATTATCACCTCCTAGGTTTCTTGGGTCTCCCAACTTATAAAAAAAATCCTAGTTGAAATTCCTTCAATCATTTAGCAAAAATCCCTTTTTTCCAAAGATGAATTTATACCAAGCCAATTTCCTATAATCTAAAGGAAGAACAATTAAACCCAAGGAAAATCAACAAGCATATGAATATTGAGTCATGGATTCCAACAATGTTCAATGTCAAAGCATCACAAAAATATCAAATCCCTAAGAGAAATTAAAGTTTTAGCCACACATCATCAAGCCAAGCAATCCAAAAATATAAATGCTAGACAAATTCATAAGGAATCAATTATAAATGAAGAATATGGAAGCTGTATTGTATCCGGATGGAGGAGACTATTTGCTTGACTGGAGGGCTATGTTTTTGTGAATCAGAGGATGGAGGCTGATGCGTGAATGAGTGTAGGATGTGCTATTTTTGAAGGTAGCTTGCGTGTTGGAACTTGGAAGCTAGGCAACGTGAAAATCTGATAGAGCCCGCGTTGGTAAGTAGTGAAGAGAAAGCAAGTAGCTTGCGTGTCTGTGGAAGGTTGGAGAGGAATGAAGAGTGTAAGTCCAAGTGTGGGTTGCGTGAATTGAAGAGGCGGCGTTGTTGTGGTTGGAGGCAGGCTGTTGGTGGAGAGGTGAGTGAGTGAGTGGTGGCATTCTTGTGTGTGTCAATGAGAGAA
Organism: Erythroxylum pedicellare; assembly: GCA_027563575.1. Lineage (NCBI taxonomy): Eukaryota > Viridiplantae > Streptophyta > Magnoliopsida > Malpighiales > Erythroxylaceae > Erythroxylum > Erythroxylum pedicellare. The sequence goes on along the minus strand of JAOQMP010000009.1, from coordinate 29,309,048 downwards.
GTGTTGGAGTGAAAATTAAGGCTGTGTTGGTGGAAGGCAACTTGCATTAGTGAAGAGGTGAGTGAAGTATGAAGGCTTGAATAAAAATGGTGGGTGCGTTAGTGTGTTTAGAGGTGTGAAGAGACAACCTTTTTGTGGAGTAGAGGGGTAGCGTGTTTTTAATGAGTGAGGCATGGAGACAGCTTGTAAGTGGAGACGTGAAAGAATGAAGTGTGGGGGTTGTTGCATGTGAGTGGAATAGAGGTAGCATGCTTGTGGGGGCTGTTGCATGTGAATGTATGGGAGTAGCGACAAGGAGTAAAAAATATAGAGGCTGCATTTTTTTTGCTCAATCCATTTTTTCCAAGTCCCTCTGCTACCCTTATTCTTCTTTGTAAAATGCCGGACCTCTCCACCTCACAACGCTGCGTTCTTCCCAAAAAGCTGAAGCCTCCTTTTTGCTTACATGCTTTTCACACATGTATAATTTTAATTTACTACTGTCTTGTTTTCTTCATGTGTCAAAAACACACTAAACCAATGGCTTCGATGTCTATTCTGATTTAGCCACTTTTGCCTTCTTTTCTTCAAAAAACCTCCTACATCCAAATATAATATAAAAAATAATAACTTAGCAAATATCTACCCTAAAGCACTACACAATTGACCCAAATTAAGCATCAAATAATTCCCTATTAGTATCTCTATCAACAGTCTTGGGCTCTTGGCATTTGTTTAAATTCATTTCCGCCAATAGCTACTTGGCTAGCCAACCAACGCACACCAACATCTTAAGTTTTTTATCTTTACACGTCCTTCACTTAGATTTATTGCACTTTTCTGTCATTTTAGAGTCCTCCTATTATGATTATGACCTAGACATACCTTTGGAAATTTTGCTTATACATTGAATCGATATTTAGGATTTGGTGTTCATTCCCCTTAAGGATCCCGGGGGGGGGGGCAAAGTGGTTAAGAGCCTTTGGAGGGTCTCGCCAACATTATGAATTCGAATCCCCAAAAGATAATGAGAAGCGACCATGAGGTTTGGTTGGTTAAATCTTACATGTCATTATCAAGGATCCTTTTGCGGGGCTCGGTGGTATCAGGGCTAGGTTTCGTGTCTTAACCGGTGATAACATTGTCTCTTGATAAGAGTGAGTAGGGACAGAACCTATAAGTATAATGGAAACACTACCCAATGACCCTGTTCATTTGTCTTCAACTTTGTCTATGTCTAGCTTACCTTTAAGTATAAAGTGTATGTTATCTAATTGTATAGAAAATCTTGTAGAAATTACTCATGTACCTGTAGAAAATTATGTTTGTAAGTCTTCTTTACCTTGGTTGAGTCTGTACAGTATATATTCTCATGATCATTCTTAGACAAAAAGTATTCGTAGTATTTTCTCTACATCTCATCCTAAAGTCAAGGAAATCATCCAGAGTTCCAGATTCGAATCGTGTGGTCCCAGATCTATAACTGCAGAACAATACATAAAGCTTGAAATCTTTAAAGAGCTTCTCTCTTTAGAATAATCATACATATCTTCATGTTGGAGCTATAAGCCTTGTTCTTGCACTTCATGGAAGAAAGGGAATACCTGTTACAGCCAGGATATCTCTTCTAGACATTACCTACATAACTTACCAAAATGCTTTGATTGGTACCTTGCTGACAACGCATAATAATGGAAGTGTCATTCTGACGATAACACCTAATTTCAACATCAGGTTGGATGATCCTACTTTGTTTGAACGTCTGCAAGTTCAAATCCAAATCACTGGAGCAGATCAAGATCCTACAGCCATCATGGATATTTTACATCACCAGATGATCTATCATCTACAGAATCATGCTTTGGACCTTAGCGTTCCAAATTCTACTTCGGATGCTCTTTACATGGATGTTGATTGTTCTAATGATCAGACCACTATCATTTAGATCCCAAAGCAACTACCAGCACAGGAGCTTGAAAAGTTGATGCCTACTAAATGGATCACCAATTACCAAAAGGTGTTCCACGCGCCTCATCTACATTCTTTTCATACCATAACTCCTCCAATTCTTAAGACATTAAAAGATGGAATTGTGAAGTCCATCTATGCAAAGCCCAATAAAGATACATCTGGACCATCTACATCTGGGGTTATATTTCTGATCCAACCCGTATTTTCACATACAAAAGGTAAATCTGGTCTCCTATCCATTATTTCAAATCTAATGGAGATTCAATTTATGTCAGTCATCATCGTGGACATTTTGAATGGGATGTCGACCCATCTATGTACAAACCCGACTGTAAAGTTTATCTCAATCCTAAGTCAGATAGTGATGCTAATGAAAGACATGCCAAAAGGAGAAGGAAGAAGAAAAAGACAAAACCTCATTGTATGCCTTCTCAACAGTATCATCCACACAAGGATGATCCAAATCTAGATGATTCCAGTAATCTTAAAGGCCTTCAGATAGAAATATCCAAACTTAGATCTCTTTGAGAAATGCTAAAATCTTCTACCTGTCAATATAAGCCAACAGTTCTTGTTATAACTCTTACTTCTAGACCCTGCATGATGGATAATCCATATGAGGAAGACTTTCCTTCTTTACACAGGAGTACTGATGAATCAACGAGGGTTATCTATAACCCTTATATCCGAGCCATAAGAATCACTTCACAAGGAACACTTGTATCAAATCCTTCTGAAGAAGTTCTTAACTGGAAAACATCAAATGCAATAGCACAAAATAAAATTTTTAGAAGAATTGATTCTATGTTGGATGGAATCAGTCAACAGATCCATGCTACGCAACACAAAGTTGACACAGTCTTTAAGCAGATCCAACAAATGTATCAGTCTTACAAAGCTTAGATTCAGTGACTTAATGTTTATCTTCAACAATACATTGCTACACATTATCTTGGACTTGACTTTGACGTTAAAGTTAGAGAAATCCAAAAGTACAAGGAATTGTTCAATAAATGGAAGCTAATATGCAATTTGCACAGTCAATGATAGTATATGGCTAATCCTTTTTTGTTATTTCCAAATATTCAGCCAACATACCCGTCTCCTATGTATCAGATGTATCTAGAAGAAGTTGACTATTCAAAGGTCTTCAAGTTCAATTACCCTTTGATTAGACATTATATTCATCCTCAGAAAGCTCAAGGAAAAACCTAAAAGGTCAAAGTCAAAGCCAAAGCTTGACCGAGTTCCTGAGCAACGAGTTTTTGAGACATCAAAGGTTCTTGAGCCATAACCTTCATACACTAAATTTGAAACAGTAAATCAATCGAGTAAACTGTTACAGATCTATACACCTCTAACGTGAACAGACAGAGTTCATCGTAACTCTTGCGTCGACATATATTGCAGAAGATTCTTATGCTCAGTCAGATAATCCAGAAGCTTATTTTCAAGCCTCGGTCCCAACATATGAAGTCTCTTCAATAATCTCTGAGCATCATCTGAACAGATCTCTGAACCGTCTTTTGATTCCTCAGCACAACTAGCTGATCTTTCATAATTATCTCAAGTTCTGATGACTATGCCTAAACCTACTGAAGTTGAACCAAAAATAAGTGAAGCAGAATCCACAGGAATTGAACCTTTCAGACCTGAACTAGCACCACAAGAAACACTAGCTCAGAGAGCTGCACAGGCTCAAACCAAGCCTACTTTAGGACCTTGTTTTACTTTTGATGATCTACCTCCAAAAGAAATTGAGAGAGCGATTACATGAATTTGGTGCATAGATAGATCTACAAATAACTCGACCGAATAATCCTTTACCGAATATTTTATCTGAGTTTACATCTCATTTCACTAGTACTTTGCGAGAATGGTGGCAAAGTATTAATGATTATCAAAGACTTCAGTATATACAAGTCACTACAGCTGAAGCTCTTCTTGGAATAATTCATAAGGAATTCGTTAGTGACTTTCAACTTATTGATGAGCAGATCCGTTAGGAATATTTTATAATAAAATGTTGTTCACTTGACAAACGTAATATTCTGAAGCATTACTAACATATGACAGAAAGGTAATATCTATTGAATGGATGGAATGATGTTAATTTACATTATACTTTTATCTCATCCCTTCTAGATCAACTGTAACTAGAGCTATAAAGGACTATAGTTTCTTTGCAAAGAGATATGGAGAATATATCTCTTGGAGGAATCTACCAGCTTGCTTTAACTTCTCTTGATAAGTTATGTGATCAACATACCTTATTCAAGAACATCATTAAGGGTGGTTCAATTCTCAAACAGACTTGCAAGAAGCCTTATCTTCAAACTAAGTGCAAAGATAAAAGACTTGTGAGTGTCATAGCAAGAAGTAAGTTCATCTTCGACAAGTCTATCATAGAAGAAAGTTCTGCAGACAAATGAAAGGCTGCAAGCCTTTAAAGAAAACGTATGAGAGAAAGAATGGAAAGAAAAGAAGAATGGTTAGATTCTTTAAGAAATCCTCTCATCGTTAAAAAGCTAAACGATGTTTTCTCTGTGGATAACATGGACATTTTGCACAAACATGTCGTCATAAAACAAAAAAGTATGTCAAGTTGTTGAAGCTAATGCAATCAATTCTGTTTATTCATTCTTCCAACAACTTTGAAGATTTAATTGAAGAACAATCTCATAAAGACGAGGACACAAAGTTTGTTGTTTATGTCATAACCTCTGAAGATGAAGAATCCTCTTACTACTTTGCTTCTCTAGAGGATGATTCACTATACATTCTACAGCAGACTTGTATGAAATTAGATCATACACCATTTCAACGAACATATGTCTAGATTCAACTCTTTCAACAAGATAAATATTATAAGCCCATTAAAGTTATCGGGTTTATGAATACTGGACCCAACTGTACGATCATGAAGCCCAATATCTTATCATTTGACATATGGATTTCACATGATAAATATTTTACTGCTGCTGATGATAGCTCCTTCAAGATTAGGTTAATCACCAAAAGAAGAATTGGGATTCGATTCTTTCTACAGTGTACAGTTTGGACTAAAGTTTTTGGAAGCAATCTACCTGGCTCAGACATTCTCATTGGTATGGATGTATATAGTAAAGCCTCACCTTTGCAAATCCTACCCACAGGTTTCAAATATCGATCATTTTTCAGTCTATACACTGAAATAAAGAATGTGTTTAAACTAACCCAAGTTCCTACACTATATATTGCACTACAAGACTGTTAGAATATTGTCTTGAATCTCATGCACAGTTTTCTCACCTATGTGCTCTGTGAAAAAATGCTAACTTTTTTATAAGTCTACTTTTTAAGAAGAATGAGGATATAAATCCCACAAAAGCCACACATCCATGTACTAACCCTAATGGTATAAAGCTCACACAAAATGAGTATGCAATCCTTTTGAAATAAGGACTTATTGAGCCCACAAAGTCGGATTGGGCTTGCTAAGCATTCTATGTCAATAAACATTCAGAGCAAAAATGTGAAAAAAGATATTAGTCATTGACTACAAGCCTATAAATGCATTCCCGCAAGATGACAAGTTTCCTCTTCCAAAGATCAGTACCCAGGTACTATTTCTCAAAGAAGTTGTTATCTTCTCCAAGTTTAACCTTAAAGTAGGATTTTGGCAACTGCGTATTCAC
>JAOQMP010000009.1:29265626-29280284 GCA_027563575.1 Erythroxylum pedicellare | reverse complement strand
ATTATCACATTCGAAAAGAATTTTAAAATATTTTTCTTAAATTTTAAATTAATTTTAATTTTAAGATTAAATTAAATTAAATATATAAATTATATTATTCATAATTATTATAGATAAATAGTATATATTTAGTTAATAGTAAAATAATATTATACCAAAACTAATTTCTATGATTTTTATAAGATATGAAAATAAGAAAAAAACCACAAATAAAAATTAGAAACTCAACAAAACAAGTATTTTACTAAGTTTGAAACAAAAATAGAGCATCAAAAATAGTAGCGGAACCAAGCATGTCTTAAAATGAAATAAAATTTAGATGTAAGGACATTATTGTCAAAGTACTTCCCAAACTTCCTAAAATAAATCTTTTTTAAATCATTATTCTCCAAACATGAGAATATTTTTTACTTGTTTGAATTTTTCCCGTTCTCTACAAGTACATCAACAATCAAGATTTTGTTAATCTTAAAACCATATTGATTATGATAAAATATTTCAAAACTCCAGTACATCATATTAAAATCAATCAGTCAACATGAGTAACAAATAGAAAGTTGAAAGACAATCACGCAATTTTTTTTTTTTAAAAAATGTTTTCCTTTCTAGAAAAGGGAAGTACTTTTTGGTTTGTCTTTATTTGTTTAAGATTTAAATCTATTATAGAATAATAAGAATCATATCTGGGTAGGATTCAACTTCTGTTTGGGTATTTTGAATTAAGAGTCCTAATTTAAGTACAATTAGGATCAAGAGGACAAAATGATTCCAATTTGAAAGGAAGAGGAGAGATTTTTTAGGCTAAAAATTTGTAGAAGTATAATGCTTTCTTATCTAAAAGTGATTCTTAGAATCCAAAGGTGAATCTAAACATAAGTATGATGCTTAATTGTTTATACACCCAATAAGTAATTTCTAGGGTGGTTATTAGTATAAAGTTAGTAAATCTTTATGCAACCAATTTTTAAAATTTTCTTTTTCATCAATTTTAATAAAGAAACATTCATAACACTTATATTTTACCTCTTTTTGCAAACAGTCTTCTTATTCCAATTCTCAAGTAGTGTAGAAGCTGTTTTCTACTCATCCTACATCAATTTGGCATTAGAGCTGGAATTGAGCAATGGCAACATGTGGCGGGAGGACATATAAAGGACTGCTCATCGACCAAGAGTAAGATGTACTGATTTTACAAATTCTGGAAATACTGGATAGCCTTGATACTCATTTTCAAGGTAGCACAAACCCTATAAGAATCTAATTGGCCATAACACTGAACTAGTAAAGATGGGAATGATTCTAACAACATGGCTGAAGTTAATGAAGGACAATAAAATAAGAAAAGTTGGGGGGCAAGGAAATCAATTTGTCATGCTAGAGAGGATGGATAATAACTTTTAGTTGTCAACTCTCGTTAAGTTGAGGAGCATGATGAAAAAAAAAAGAGAAAGAATTAGTGTTCCTTACTTATCTTGACTTTTCCTTACTGTTTTTGGACTTGGGTCTATTAGAGAATAATAAGTATCCATATTAGAGTAAGATTTAATATCTATTTGGTATTTTGAGTTAGATTCCTTATTTAATTAGGATTAGAATCAAGAAGACAAACTATGTATATAGGACTAAATGTTTCCATAATGAGGAGACGATAGACGTTTTAGGTTACAAGTTTGTGAAAGTGTGATGCTTTTTCATCTAAAAGTTATTCTTAGATTTTAGGCATTATTCCTAAATATTGGACATGATGCGTAGTTCTTTATGAGCCCTAGAATAGGAATCGCTAGTGTGAAGCTAGTAAACCTTTGTGCAGTCTACTTCTTAAGTATTCCTTTTCGCTAATATTAAAAAGAAACATCAATATCTATTACATTTATCCCATTTCTTACCCTTTCTACATGTGATAATCATCTTATTGCAATTTTCAAGTAATATAGGAGACGTTATCTATCTACCCTACATTGGTATCTACCCTTGGATTCAACAATAGCAACATGTGGTGGAAAGGCATATAAAAAACTATTCAACAATCAAAAGTAAGAAATTGATTTTATGACGTTCGTTTTTGAGGTGGTAAAATAGATGATTTAATATGAATGCGGTATCAGGAAACATGGTAAAGTAACTGAATTTGCATTCAAAGAAACACCCATATCCCTACAAAGTCGTGAATGATAGCCCCATATTGGCTGCTCAGAGTTGGTCAAATTGTGAGTCTATGAAAATTTTATTTGGTATGATGTTATTCCTAAAAAAGTATCTCACATTTTACTTAATCGGTCCTAGCTTTATGACCATGATGTGTAGCATTTTGGAAAAGCTAACACCCACCATATTTCATTTCATAGAAAGAATATAATTTTGAAACTTATAAAAGGGGACAAGGTCCAGAAGCAAAGAGAAAGTAACAAGATGCCATAAATACCAAGAAAAACCCGCTTAATATCCTCAAAGAGGAAAAGTTTGAACCTGTCAACAGGGAGAATGGAATTTTGATTGCAATGGCAGTGAGGCAAGTAACAAAAACAGAACTTCAGGCACCCTTACAATACCAAAACACATGTCAACTGCTGGCTGAGTTTTCAAACCTTACACTTGATGATTTACCAGGTGAATTACCTTCTTTATGAGACATTAAGCATGCTACTGACTTGGTACCTAGATCTACTCTACCAAATCTTCCAACATGTTGCTTAAATCCTATCGAAAATGAAGAGACAAGTAAAAGTTGATAAATGTGACTGTCAAGTGATGAACACTATCAAAGGTAATTAGGTTTCCAATCCCTTCACTTGATGACATAAATTGGAATCACATATTTTCAAAGATAGACTTACGAAGTGGGTACCCTCGAATTAAAACTGGACTTAGGAATGAATGAAAAACGACTTTCAAGACTAAATCGGGACTTTATGAATGATTGATATGCCGTTTGGACTCACAAATACAGTTGACACTTTTATGAGAGAGATGAATGAAGCGTTTCGACCATTTTTAGGCAGATTTTTTAATGCATATTTTGATAATATACTAATATATTAAAAGAGTACAGAAGATCATCTATTACATCTTTAACAAGTGTTGAGAGTTTTGAGGTAAGAGATACCTTTTATCAACTTAAACAAGCGTTCATGCAACCAAGTATTGTATTTTTAGCTGTTGTTTTGCCCTACTAAAGAGTGGAGAAGGATCCTGAGAAGATTAAGGCCATCCCTAATTGGCCTATTTCAAAGGATATGCATGACAGAGTTTTCATGGCCTAGTGACATTCTATAAGTGATTCTTTCATAATTTCAACACCATATTGGCACCCAAAACTGATTGTATGAAGAAGGGGTAGTTTAAATGGTCAAAGACAGCAAAGCCTTTGAAGAAAACAAGAAAAAGGATGATCGAATCTCTTGTTTTGCAGATTCTAAATTTTTCTAAAGTATTTGAAATTGCTTAAGATGCATCTCACGTCGGAATTGGAGATATACTCAAGCAAGAAGGACACCCAACTGCTTAGTGAATAGAAACAACAATGTTTGACCTATGACAAGGAATTTTAAGCAATGATACATTTTCTTTATAATTGACATTATTATATCTTATACAAAGAGTTTATTCTATATTTGGATTATGAATCTCTTAAATTCTTCAAGTTTCAAAAGAACTTGAACAAAAGACATGCCTTAGGGAGGGAATTTTCGGAGTGATTTAAATTGTTATTAAACAATGGGCGCAAGAGTTGAGAATAAGGCAATAGATGCATTGAATAGAAAGAGCCATTTGCTTAGCACTTTGGCCATAAAAATTGTAGGTTTGAACAACTAAAAAGAGAGTGGGTTTTAGACCAAGATTTTGGGATAATTATTTGAACAATGCAACTGGACACTTCCCTTTTGTGATATATGATGACTAGCTTTTTAGAGGGAATAGACTTTGCTTACCCAATACTTCTGTAAGAGAGTATGTGATTTGGTAATTATATGTTGGACACATTGCAGGCCACTTTTGGAGGATCTAAAACAACAGCAACGGTTTAAAATTGCTCTTGTTGGCTCTCTTTATAGTGGGGCATGTCTAAGGTCATAAGGAAGTGTTGAACACGTCAATTAACTAAAGGGAAGAAGCAAAATTCTGTCCGTTCCCAATAAACCATGGTAGGACATAAGTATGGATTTTGTCTTGGGAGTGCCTAGATCTATATAAGGTTAGGATTCTATTTTTGTGGTAGTGGATAGATTTTCAAAGATGAGCCATTTCATTCCATATTACAAGACTTATGATGTTCACATTGCTTCTTCAAAGAGGTTAAACATTTCTATGGATTACCTTTAACTATTGTCCCTAATTGCAACGTGAAATTTATGAGTTATTATTAGAGAATTCTATGGAAAACATTGAACATTAAACTTCATTTTTCCAGTTCTTTTCCATAATCCAATGGGCAAATGAATACTTAAGTAATCAAATGCCTAGCCGTATTCTGAATTATGCTACACCCTTAGATATGTCTAAACAATATTTTCCTAAAAATAGACTTCACTCTACTCTTCCTCTTCGGGTATTTGGGTGTATTGTTTATATCCACAATTATAATAAGAAATCCAAGAGCTGAAAAAGCTGTTTTTTTTTTGGGTATGCTCCTAGTTAACGGGGTTATAAGTGCTACAATCCTTTAACTCGAAAAATAGTTGTCTCCATGGATGTCACATTCCTAGAACATAAAAAAATTCTCCTTCAAGGAGAGAATTCTATGGAAGTAGAAAATTTTTGGGTCACTACTCCTAAACCCCTACCCACTGTCATTATTGATCATAATATAATTCCTGATAATGAGGCCAAAGATACTATTTCTAATATGTCCATGCCTGAAAATCTCGTTTCAACCACAGGGGGAGAAATACTACTATCTGTTCCTAAGGAACGAAATAATGAGCTTCGTATTTATACTAAGAGAAAGACTCAATTGAGAACTAGAGAACAACCTACAATGCATAGCCTTTCAAATCCCTTGGAGAATGAACCTGGGAACAATTCAGTTTCAGGTAACCCTACCGCTACTTTACCTCTTATTGTACCAAGTAATGATCAATCTTTACCTATTGACCCATAACATACCAGTGATTTTTCTATTGAACTTTAAAAGGGAAAAGGGCTTGCACCAATCATCCTATATCAAAGTAACTATCTTATGGGAAACTATCACACACACATGAATCATTTATCTCTAAAATCACGAACATGTTTGTGCCAAGAAACATTCAGGAAGCACTTCAAGATCCAGATTGGAAATCAGTTGTCATGAAGTAAATGCACTTGAGAAGAATAAAACTTGGGAACTTGTGAATGTTCCTAGAGATAAAAAGCTGGTAGGTTGCAGATGGCTATTTACCGTTAAGTCTAAAGCTGATGGTAGTGTAGAAAGACTAAAGGCAACATTAGTTGCTAAGGGATTCACTCAGACATATGGTATTGACTAACATGAGACATTTGCTCCTATTGCAAAGGTAAATACAATTCGGGTACTGCTATCTGATGCAGGAGCATTTAGTTTAGATTCCTAGTTAATATTGGATTTCTTACTATTTAGTACTTCTTAAATTATTTGGATTCCTAGTTATTATAGGATTAGCATATTATTTCTTAATTAATATTTCCTTTTTCTATTAGGACTTCTAATTTAGTATTTCCTTTTCCTATTAGGAGTTGTCCTAGCCTATGCTTGATTTTAAGGTATGTCTTTTATCAATCAAATAATTTTATGCTTTTAGAGGTTTTTCTACAAACCATAAGCCCTATTTTCAAATTCCAGCTACAATCTACATCAATTATAGCCTATTCTATTCTACTTATCTTTATTTTCCTTCCCACACTACGTCAAATTGGTATCAAAGTAAGTTAGATCCTTAGATTTTGATTGCTTAGTTATGGTTGGACGCGGTAGAACACGTGGACGTGGAAATCACGATAATGAAGGAGAGATGGCTGAGTTGAGACGTATGATTGCAGACTTGTCGCGAGCTATGCAAGATTTGCAACAGCGAGGGGAACCAGTGGCAGCCCGAATGGAGATTCCGGAAGGCGACCACAACCCCTCGGATGTACCGGAAGGTAGTCTTGAGGCTGAAACTGCAGACTCAGTGGATGACAACCCCTTTCATGCAGTTGGACCCGCAAACAATGTGGTAAGAGGTGGATTGGAAGAGAGGTTAGTGCATGCCCTTGAATTGAATGGTGGTGGAATTAGAATTGAAGTTGCTGATTTTCATGGAAAGATGCATGTGGAGGACTATTTGGATTGGGAGGCAAGTTTAGAGACTTATTTTGAATGGAAACCTATGGCTGAAGCTAGAAAAGTGTTGTTTGTTAAGCTTAAATTGAAGAGCACTGCACTTCAATGGTGGAAGCGAGTTGAGGAGCAGCGTGCACGACAAGGCAAGCCTAAAATTAGCACTTGGGAACACATGAAAGCGAAGTTGCGCAAGCAATTTTTACCAGCTGATTACTTAATGGAATTGTATGAAAAGTTCCATTCGTTGAGACAAAGGAGCTTAAGTGTGGAGGAATACACGGCTGAGTTTAACAACCTCTCAATTCGAGTAGGGTTGAATGAAACTAACGAACAATTGACCTCTCGATATCTAGCAGGTTTGAATCAATCACTTAGGGATGAGATGGGAGTAGTTCGATTGTTTAACCTTGAAGAAGCAAGGCAACATGCCTTAATGGCAGAAAAACGAGTCTGGAGATATGGTTCTAGAAGGCCTTTGTTTGGAAGAACCGAAGGAGCTATTCAAAGGAGTGCTGGAGCTATTCGCAATGCTCCTGCATCACATTGTCACCTCTCGTCACTTTAGTGTCATGGTGGGGAATGGCCAAGCTCTTGTGTGTGAAGGATACTGCCCAAATGTTTCTCTTACATTAGTTGAAGAGACTTTCTCCAATAATTTTTATGTCTTGCAGTTACAGGGTGCAGACCTTGTTTTGGGGATACAATATTTACAACTATTAGGTAAGGTCACCACCGATTATGCCCACTTGACCATTGAATTTCAATGGGATGGTCGACTGATCAAGTTGCACGGGGACTCTTCCGTTCCAGTCGAACAAGTTCAGTGCCATCAGTTACGTCGAATGACAAGGACAAACTCTATATCCCACTGTTTTCAGCTTTTTTCAATACAAGCTCTCCCCATGGTCTCTTGTGAGGTGCATTCTACTCCTAGTCTTGTAGTTTCCTTACTTGTTTGCGAATGTGTTTATGGAACCCACTACTTTACCTCCACGTAGACCTATAGACCATAAAATACACTTACTTCCAAACACCCAACCCGTGAATGTCAAACCTTACAGGTATCCCCACTTTCAAATATCTGAGATTGAGAAATTGGTTGCTAAAATGTTACATTCTAGTATAATTAGACACAGCCAAAGCCCTTTCTCTTCACCCATCCTTCTTGTCAAAAAGAAAGATGGTACTTGGCTTTTTTGCGTCGACTATCGAGCTTTAAATCATGCCACCATCAAAGATAAATTTCCTATCCCCATAGTCAATAAACTTTTAGATGAGCTTCATGGAGCCACCATTTTTTCCAAAATCGATCTCTGAACAGGATACCATCAAATTAGAATCCCCTCTTATGATATTCAAAAAACAACATTTCATACACATGAGGGCCATTATGAATTCCTTGTCATGCCTTTCGGTTTGACAAATGCCCCTTTCACTTTCCAAGCCACCATGAATATCCTTTTTAAGCCCTTTCTCCGTAAATTTGTGGTTGTCTTCTTCGATGACATTCTCATCTATAGCCACACACTTGATGATCACTTGAAACATCTTCACACTGTCTTAACTTGTCTTCGAAGTCATTCCATGTATGCTAAGAAATCCAAACGCACATTCGGTCAAAATAGCGTTGACTATTTAGGGCATATCGTTTCTGCCGCGGGTGTGCAACCTGACCCTTCTAAAATCACTGCTATTCAAGCATGGCCTGTCCCACACACTTTAAAGTCCTTAAGGGGTTTTTTGGGTTTAACTGGTTACTACCGTAAATTTCTCTCTCATTATGCTCCCATTGCCATCCCTTTAACTAATCTCCTTAAAAATGATAGTTTTGCATGTTCCACCGAAGCTCAAAAGTCATTTGACACATTGAAAACTGCTCTCATGACCACACCCATCCTAGCCTTACCCAATTTTTCCATTCCATTTCAGATCCAAACTGATGCTTCGGGATTGGGTATAGGTGCCATCCTATTACAAAATGGTCACCCTATTGTCTATTTTAGCAAGAAATTAAATCCCCCACTCACCAAAGCATCCACCTATGTTAGAGAACTCTATGCTGTCACGCAAGCTATTTCCAAGTGGCGTCAATACCTGTTGGGCAATCGTTTCTCAATCCTCACTGACCATCATAGCCTTAAAGACATTTTATCCCAATCCATTCACACCCCCGAACAACAAAAATACCTTGTCAAGCTTATGGGTTATGATTTTGACATCTCATACCATCCTAGGAAATCAAATACTATAGCCGATTCCTTGTCTAGACAATTTTACTCCGACACAGACTCTACCTCTCAAACTCTGCTGTTAGCCATCTCACAGCCCATCCTCCAATTCCTCCCTGCTCTACGCAAAGAAGTCCTCCATGATCCCTATTACTCCCAACTTCTTTCGCGCAATACATCGTCTCCAACTGCCCTACCCGCTTTTCAGCACAAACATGGTCCTGTTTACAAACATAATCGAATTTGCTTGAATCCTTCCTCACCCTTAAAACAGTAGCTTCTATTTGAGTTCCATAACTCTCCTCTGGCAGGTCATGCAGGTATACGAAAGACTTTGAGTAGACTTGCTTCTAGCTTCTATTGGGATGGCATAGCGTCTGATGTGAAACAATATGTCCTTGTTTGCCATGTCTGTCAGCAGACAAAATATATAACATCAAAGCCAGCTGGTGTTTTACAACCTCTACCAATCCCTAACAACATCTGGGAGGACATCTCTATGGATTTTATTACAATCCTACCCCCTTCTAATGGTTTTACAGTTATTTTCGTGGTGATTGACAGGTTATCTAAATATGGGCACTTTGGAGCATTACAGTCTGTGTTTACTGTGGCTTCATTGTTTGTTGAGATTGTGGTTAAGCACCACTCCTTTCCAAAGTCCATCATGTCCGACCGTGACCCTATTTTTTAAAGCAAATTTTGGCAACACATCTTCAACTTAGTGGCACCACTTTGGCAATGTTGAGTGCCTACCATCCTCAAACTGATGGTCAAACGGAAGTCTTGAACCGTTGTCTGGAATAGTGCATTCGAAGTTTTGTGATGGATCAACCATCCAGGTGGAGCAAGTTTCTGGTTTGGGCTGAGTTGTGTTACAATACTTCTCTACATTCTTCCATTGGTATGACACCTTTCGAGGCCCTTTTTGGTAAACCACCGCCTGCCTTACCCACATATGTCCCAGGTTCCTCTAGTATAGAAGTTGCAGACTCATTCTTAACAGATCGTGATGAGATTCTTCACTCACTGAAATCTTATTTGCATTGTTCTCAAGAACGCATGAAGACTCAAGCTGCCAAGCATCGCACCGAATCCTTTTTCCATGTTGGCGATTGGTGTTATGCCAAATTACAGCCCCATAAACAACGTTCAATAGCTGGTCCCAAGTACTCCAAGTTAAGCAAGCGTTACTATGGTCCATTCCACATTCTCAAACGAATTGGCCCTGTTGCATGCAAGCTGCAATTGCCGAGTGGAAGTAAAATCCATCCTGTTTTCCACATTTCACTGTTAAAACGATGTCCTCACCCAGACAACAAATCTATGTTGCAATTGCCTGACGCTGCAGTGGACAATCAACCTCTCATTTCTCCATTAGCTGTCCTTAACTTCAGGAAGATCAAGGTCCACTCCACTTGGATTCCACAAGTATTAGTACAATGGAATGCAAGGTGGTTTCTGAAGGGGTGGGTAATGATACGACAACAAGCACTTCACAGTCATCTGGATTGGGCAGACCCATAAGGAAGAAGACAGCACCTGGCTATTTGGTGGACTATGATACAGCAACCAAATAATTGTACAGGGATAACAAAGGAATTTTACAATTGTTGTTATTCGGTTAGAGCAATTAGTTACTCTACGATGTACTTATGCAAGTGAGGTCATGAAAAAAGGGGAATATACAGTACAATTTGCCTATCTTTCCCCTATTCTCTCTTCTCTCTTCTCTCTAACTCCTCTCCTTGCCTAATTTTCTCATTCTGCTTGGGTTCTGGGCATAATATTATCAGGAGGCAAGCCACCTCTAACTGGCTACTCTTAACAGAGAATGTGATTAGAAGTTCTAAAAGTTCTGGGCAATGAAACTTTGGAACTAGCATGAAGTGCGTCTGCTATTCAATCCCATTACTTTTCAGTTCAGATGTAAATGGAATTAAAAGCACTGGATAACGAAACAAGGATCTGCTTTACTGTCAGAGAATTAACTCAAGGGAAAAGCGATGCAAGTGAAGAAATTGTACCATACTCCCAATAGTAGCATCTGCTGCAAGTGTTGCCTTCAATAAATCTCCCTGAATACATCAACAGCATCGTTAAAGAAAACTTCAGAGGCCAGTTCAACATTTTCTATCGAATGTAATTTATGAGAAATCAATGCCAGTGCTTATATTTAGTTTCTATAGCTATAATCGGTTAAATAAAAATGGTTAAAAAGAAAAAAGGCAGACTTGAAAAGTCATAAACAACTATGTGTGGAATTGCAACCTCAAACCACTTGTTCAAAACTTTTGCAGTAGGTGACAGTAGGAGCTCCACGAAGTCCCTGTAAGATTGTTGCAGAAATCATCTAAAGGGAGAAGAAATTAAAACTGCAAGCTAATAGATGTGAAAAAAGAGAACAGTGTAAAGGGTTTTCACAAATGGAAATCAATTTCAAGTGTCATTGTAGACGTCGGAATACATAAACACACAAAGCTTTGTTCTCATGAACTTACACCATATCTTTTTGTCCCAAAGTGAGAGCATGACGAAGACAACGTGACCAATAAACGGACTTCTGATACTTATCCTTCAGGCGACTAATAGCAGCCGGACGGTCATGCAAAACCTCAGGAGCAGGTGAATCCAAAAGAAAATTCATCAACTCACAGAACTTGTTCAACTGATTTTCGTATCTATTCAAGTAAGAATTGACAAGAAACAATTCCACATACATTCGTAAGCCCACGAACATAATCCAGAGAGGATAATCATGGCCAACATAAAAATAGCAGAACAAAAAGTGTAAAGCACCTTGGATAAGCTTCGGCGTCCCGTTTGGAGAACTTGGAAATTTCGAAACAATTATCTTCCTCATTTGGCCCCAAAAGAAGGTAACGCCCATCAACACATGGAGTAAACGCGTAAGCCAATGGCTTCAACAACTTCAAACCATGCCTCTTCAATTCCAATTCCCTACAGTCCCACATCAAGAAACAAACCAATTTCACAACATTGAAACAAGAACTGAAAACGAACACTATAGGAAGAGAAACCAAAAGGAAATAAGAAAAGGACGCCCACTTGATAATGGAGGGACGGAGAAGGCTCTGAAGGTAACTGCAGCGAGTGAACTTGAAGCCCGGAATCAGTTCTTCAGTCAAAGCCGCGCCGCCGATCACGTGACGACGCTCTAGGACGGCAACGGAGCGGCCGGCGAGAGCAAGGTAAGCTGCAGCAGTCAAGCCGTTGTGACCGGCACCGATCACCACCGCGTCCCATTTCTTCTCCTTAAGTGTATTGAAGGTGCTAAAGCTTCTCCTCCACATTTGTTCACTACCTCGTCAGCCGCAACAACTGTTTTCACTTGGTGAGACTTCGGTGATTAGCTTATCAACAAAAGCTATTACGCTAATGTGCGTCCTTAACTTTAATCTCCTTTCCATTTACAGTTGCAATGGTTGATCGCGACGTGTTGGTTGGTAGGACCGAGAATGGGAACAAATTGGCATGGGTAAGCTTTGTAATTATATGGGAATGAGACTCCGTAACCGAAACTACCATTTAAGACTCGTTTGAAAGAGTAGGCAGGTAGCTAATGGTATAATAGACAATGACTCGGTACTAGAAGCGGAGGAGTTATAGCTTGAGGACAATCAAACTGAATGAAGTTGTTTGCGACGACAACAACAACCGGGAGCAGAAAGGCCAACAGGGGGTATACACCTACAACGTAGGACATTCAAAAGTTCCCAAAAGAGAAAATTTGAATAGTTATGCAACTACACGCATCATTCATGATGTTGCCAGTAAGGAGTTGAGGACTAAGGCGAACGAAATTTCTTTGCGAGGAAGAGCTTCGCTGAACCGACAACTTTCACGGTGGCATGGCGAACTAGATAGGCCATGAGGCCCGATCTAAGCTCCTGCTTTATATAAACCAGCTATACATATATCCAAATTTGGCCCCAACTCTGAGGTGAGGAAATTTGGTGGAGATTACTTCCATCACATGGACGGAGTTATTTGGGCCGGTGGTACACTGCCCTTAAGATTTTAAAAAATTAAATATTTTTTATTTTTAATATATATATAGAGTGGAGATTACTTCATCACATGTGCGGAGTTATTTGGGCCAGTGGTACACTAGCCTTAAGATTTTAAAAAATTAAATATTTTTATTTTAAATATATATATATATCAAAACTCTTAAGATTTTAAAAAAGTAAATATTTTTTATTTTTAATATATATAGATATGTATATCAAAACCCTATCTTTGATAACTGACACGATATGGGTTACTCTTGTGAAAGATCCTGCGCATTTACAAATCAGCTTTGAAGTTGCTTTTTTTTTACTTCTTGAGATTGCCCGTAAATTAGGTATTGAAATTTTTGATGCTCCAATCTTGAAAGAGATTGACAATAGGAAAAACATAAAGCTTTCAACTTTTAAGGTAATTTCGGAACTCAAATCTAGATCATTAATGTTTTCCTGCCTTTTTTCTACGTGATCGAGCTAAACTAGATTTATTCCTGCATAATACTTGTTCATAGCTAACTGGCAGATTTGACCGTTTTTCTTGACATTTTGTTCTTCCATCACGTCTGCTTTTTATATCGACAAATTTTATAATATTTATTCCACGACAGGATTTAGGGATGTTTCAGCGAATGCATGTATGACCGTTTGATCAATAATTTAACTAAGTTGTTGTGGTAGGGAATGAGTTTTTTAGGCTTATGAACAGTAGGGAATATATATATATATATATATATATATAAAAGAAAAGGAGATATATATATATATAAGAAAAGGAGATCCAGTTATTTTTTAGTATATTTGACAGCTGCTATCTCTTTTATGGAATTAGTAAATATTGGTTTTAACTATTTTTTATTTTGCAGTTATGAAAAAAATACTTTAAAAAATTAAGACCGACTGTTCAGTCATCATCGTGTGATTTAAATCAGAATGTTAATAAAGCACCTCCAGCATTGAAGGAGGTTATAATTGGAGAACTTGTGATTGACTTAGAAAATCTTCCTTCCGATCCAGGATTGAGACCTTATATAGCGGAGTATCCTCCTGAAAAATGAGATCAGGTGCGTAGAGTTTATTTATTAAAAGGTCCTTGTCAATCTCAAAATCATAACTTTCCTCAAACCATGGATGGAGATCGTAAGCGGAGATTTATTGTATCATGGTTTAATGATTTCAAGGATTGGTTGGAATATAGTGTTGAAAAAGATGCTGCATATTGCTTATATTGTTATCTTTTTTCAGCTGATCATGAAAGAAAACATACTAATTTTGTATCTTAGGGTTTTAGTGCTTGGAGAAAGAAAACAAGATTAAGAGAGCATATAGGATATCATTACTCTAATCATAATCAGTGTCGAATTGCTTGTGAAAATTTAATGAACCCATCCCAATCTATTGAGTCAGCTTTTTCAAGGCAATTAGAGAAATCAAAAATTGAATATCGGTGTAGGCTAAATGCATCAATAGGGTGTCTTCGTTATCTCTTAATGCAAGGGTTGCCTTTTTGGGGGAATGATGAGTCTGAGAATTCAACAATCCAGGGACATTTTCTAGAATTACTAAAATTCATAGCTTCTAACAATGAAGAAATTAGGAATGTTGTTCTAGGAAATGCTCATGAAAATCTTAAACTTACATCACCCGATATTCAACGTGATATCATTAATGCAGCTGCATTTGAGACAACAAAGGTCATTATTTTAGATATGGGTGATGATTTGTTCTCTATTTTAGTGGATGGATGTTGAGATGTGTCAGTAAAAGAGCAAATGGGAGTCGTCATTCGGTATGTTGATAATTTTGGATGTGTCATTGAAAGATTTCTTGGTCTTGTGCATACGTGACACAAGTGCAACTTCACTTTTAAAATGTATCAAGTTATTATTCTCTAACTATAACTTGAGTATTGCTAGCTTGAGAGGTCAAGGCTATGACGGAACTAGTAATATGCGAGGTGAATTTCATGGTCTTAAAAGTCTAATTTTGAAGGAAAATTCTTGTGCTTACTACATCCATTGTTTTGCACATCAACTTCAGCTTACACTTGTTGCTGTTGCTAAAAAGCATTTAAATGTATGTTCCTTTTTCAATACTATTACTCGTTTGTGCAATGTTATTGGAG
>JAOQMP010000009.1:29183330-29202247 GCA_027563575.1 Erythroxylum pedicellare | reverse complement strand
ATTAGTCAATTTTTGTAAATTAATACATTTTTATAAAATATAATTAATTAATTAATTTTTATTTAACAATTTTTAATTAAAATTTAAATTTTTCAATAAATAAAAATATTTTTTAATTATATTTAAAAATTTTAATTTTAATTCGTCTTTAATCACTTATATGACGTTAAACTTCTATTTTTATTGGCGCTTAAAAACATTGGTGCAATTTGTCAATTGCAGGCTGGCCCAAGAATGTCTGTAAAAAGACTTCTCGTATCGGCAGATGAAGATAGTAACAATGGCTCTACTTCGTTTCTTTCGCTTCAAATTGGCCGACGAGACCAGAGAAGTGACCTACAGTATTATGTTCACTCTTCACGTACGTGGAGGTCTTCATCTCCAGGCAATTTCCAGGACTAACTTGCCTGTGGGAACATGCAGTGGCTGACAAATCTTTAAGATTTCCAAATCCTGTCGAATTCATGCATTGGGATAATATGGCTTTCTTTTTCCATGTATCATGTTCACTTGATTCTGATGAATAATGAACTTGTTTTGTGCTTTTGCCCTAATTAATAGTATTTGCTTGCTGATAGAACATTCAAGTCAACCGATTCAGGTCAATTTGACTAAACTGGAGGTCAGACTTGGACTCGAGTTCAAGCACCTCATTCACAGTAATATTGCTTAGTTACCTCATTCATGAAAATTATCTACAGGATCTAGTCATTTTCGATAGCAATTTCTATCATCTAAGCTGCAAATAAATTATATAAATCTAATAATACATCTGTTTTTAAGGGAAAAAAGAAGTACAGAGTAAATTTATGCTTAGAAAATATGTCATGTCCTAGTTAGAGCTTTAATTGACCTAAGTAATAAAGAGAAGAAGTGCTTGTTATCATTTTACTTGCATCTTAACAATATAGCATTAGCATGACTTGTGATATTCCCAATTCTGCAATTCCGAGAAGTTCTAGCCAAGTGTTGACTATAACCTGAAGATAGATGCTTATCCACTTGTGTAATTCTTCTACAATGGAAAACAATGCAAATAAAAGCGGATTGAAATATCCAGCAGCATGCACAATATAGTAGTCAATATTCTAAGATAAACTCTGTACAGATTAACCGTCACAGACTGAATTCATAGAAAACAGTGACTACAAATTAGTTAAGTTTCTACATGAAGGAAAAGGGCAAATTCTGATGAAATTAGCAGGCCAATGTGATTAGGAAAAGATACAGCATCATATGCAATCTACAGAGTAGTCAGAAAAATGCTAAGAAAATTTACTGAATGCAGCTAACTGCGGGATCAGCATTCTTGATAATCCAAGGGTGCTCCAAGATCTTCTGAAGGGAAAGCCTCTTTGAAGGATCTTTTACCAGAAGCTGAAGAAGTTTTTAATATAGCTTATTTAAGATGTTGTCGAATATGCCACAGTCGCAACTGACTCGGTCAAATGTGGAAAATTATTGTGGAAGACCATACCTGGCTAATGAGGGTTTTGGCTTCTGCAGAGACTGATGGAGTGGAAGGAAAAGTCAAGTCAAGCTTCATAATTCTGCATCATGCAAATCAAATACGGCTAACAACCCAACTCGTGTCACACAATCATATAGATTTTAGCGGGATAATATAGCCCCATTTACCTTCTGAATGTATCACTTTGACTCTCAGCCTCAAATGGAGGGGCTCCATATAGGAATTCATAACAAAGTATACCCAATGTCCAGTTATCAACTGCATAATCATGAGCTTTATTCTCCACCATTTCAGGCGCTAGATAATCTAGAGTTCCACACATTGTGCGTCTCTTGCTCCTCGATTGCACAGACCACCCAAAATCAGCAATTTTCAATCGACCCTATGAACAATGTGAAACACTTACAGAATTTTATCACTAAACAAAACATACACATTCTTCAATGTATTCGCTCAAATACAGCTAGAAAGTCAACAGAATGAAGCAAATGTCCTACAGTTGTAAGCATATAATCAGTAAAGAGGCTAAAAATTCAGTCCTTTTACCAAGTTCTGCACGATCCTAAAAATCAGAGAACTTCTATTCATGGGTTAAACTCGTTGAAGAAAATCAGAGTGTTGAATTCACAGTGTTTGCACATAAAGTCACGATAGATTGAACATCTTACCTCATGATCAAGCAGCAAATTTTCTGGTTTAATGTCCCTGTGAATCACATCTTTCTTATGACAATAAGCCAATGCGTTTGTCAAACTAGCTACGTACTGAAAGCAAAATTAAGAACCCAAAAGTAAGGACGTATACAAGCTTTCTTTATTTGAAATACATCAAAACAATAACTAAAGCAACGTAAAGCTAAGAACTAGATGATCATCACCGTGGCGGCCTGCTTCTCACTCAAATAACCATTTTTCCTTAGCTCCTTATAAAGCTCACCACCATGAGCATACTCGAGAATCAGGAAAATACGGTCTTCGTCATGAAACCATCCATAAAGACGCAAAATGTTAGGGTGATCAAGACTCGTCTGAATCTCCATCTCTCTTCTCAATTGATGATGTATTCTATACTTCTCTATCTGTTCCTTGAATAGAACCTTTAAAGCCACAATATATTTACTCTGTAAAAAGAAAAGGGTTTCTTTCATCATTTTACCTGTTAAATTGAAAACAGAAAGAAAAAAGAAAGCAAATCTGAACCTGAACTTCTCTAGCGAGATAGACTCTCCCGAATTTTCCTTTTCCTAGCGGTTTTCCGATCTCAAAATCCCGCAGAGACCATTGCTTCTTTGAATTCTCTTCTGATTGCATGTCGAAACCCTTAGAATTCAACAATTGATCGTTAGGATTTTGAAAATCGATTGCAATACAACTTGAAATCTAAATTCTTGTTCCTTATGTTCGTTTCCCGCCCGGTGACTCCAATGCCATAGAAGAACAACACTTTGTGCTAAAGCAAATTTTAGGCGACATACCAGTGGGAATGTACTTCCTTACAGAGCCTTCACCTCTCCAAGAAAACTGATTTATCAAACTTCACAAATCAGATCACTTCCCAGAAGCGTCAAAACAAAGTCATAACAACATAAGTTAGTGAGTGAAAAGCAAAAGTTTGAAACCAACCACAACCACACTACAAGCAAGCAAGTTGAGAGGGGGGTAACAAACAATCTCCGTCGTATACGGCTGCGTTGGAGCCAAACGAGCCGGTGATGCTCCGGCGATGAGCAGATCTTGTCACGTGAGAAGGATTAAGCCTAAATTTGGAAGAAGACTGAGTTTTGTTTCGATCGATTTGAAGTTTATGCATTGGGCGGGCTCGCAAGTGAAAGCGATTGTGAAAGTACTAAATTGTCCCCTTTTCTTCTTAGTCTATTATTATTTTCTCTGTGTCCTAAAAATTTAACAGAAAATTAAATCGATAAAACAAAATATTTAGGTTTAAAAGATTCATATTATTATAAAATAGGTTAAATATTAAATAAATTTTAAAATTTTAAAATATGATTGAAAGAAATTGTTCTTATCAATCAAAGAATTTAAAATTTAAGTGAAAAAAAGATTGTTAAATGTAAAGTAATTGGATTATTTTGGTTATAAAAATTTATTCATGTACAAAAAATGATCAATTAATTAATAAATTAATAAATTTTTAACAATAAAAATAATTAAAATAAATCAAATCAAAAAGTTAAAAGTTGAACTGAAAAATTGAACGGTTAAGATTTTTACGATCTAATTGATCAAACCAATCAAATCAGTTTGTTGATAATATTCACTCTAAATAAAATAATAATTTACAAAAAATATTATTATTTACAAAATTTTAATTGATAAAGTTGACTTTTTGAATGGAATTCAGTTATTTTCAATTCATAGAAATTGTTTTAAAAATTCAATCTTTAAGATCACAGAAAATGATTTTCTTTTGTTAATGTTTAGTTAATTTGATTAATAATAAATTAAACTTTTATTTTTGTTCTAATTAATTGTATTTATTTATTGAAAGAGTATTGAAGTTGTGTGACCTTAACTCTTTTTCTTCTCCCTCTTTTTAGGTTTGTATTATAAAGTTAGAAATAACAAACTAGTTCGAATATGTCTACTCAAAATTAATAGACCAAAATAGATTTAACAGATTTTAAATTAAAACTCAGAATTCAATTTCAAACATAACACATTTTTTAAAATATCACATTAACAATTCAAATAAATTTAACTCAATTCAATGCTCAAATTATAAAAAATCTACCCTAATAAAGTAAGGAAGAGAGGAAAAACAGGCCCGAGCCAGAGTAAGTTTGATTCAGTCTGGCCCAAATTATGTTTAAAGTCGTTTTATTATTGCTTGCTAGGCCTTGGACCAAGCCCGACCCAGACAACCTTAACCAGCTCAAGACCTGAGCAATCGAAGCCGAAGCCCAACCCGAATTCAGTCGCAGCTTGGCCCGTTGATCTCGAGAGAGCCTATTGTCATCTCCAGATAAGAGAGGCTACTAAATGCTGGTTCAGATAATAACATCAAAGTGATTTATGGCTTTGTATATAAACTAATCAACAACAATTGAGCTTAAGCGTAGTGCCAATAACACTTCCTCGGTGGGTGATCCGTCATGTTGGGGCCACTGTAATCTTTCCTTTCTTTCAAATAACGGGTAATGCAAAATGAGAAAATTGATACTTTTCTGAGATTCATGGCAAGTAAACTTGGATGAAACTTGGGTCCTTCTTCATTTGGACTAATACAATGTTAATTGCAATAACTATAAATTATACCTAGATCCCATCAATCTTAGATTTAGGCTCGAACTCGAGTTTGATAAATTTTTTCAAACCAACCAACCAAGAACAGTCCTGCAGACCACACAAAAACAGTGACCAAAACATGTTTGACCAGTTGTCATGCCTACTCAAATCATTCCCTAAGCGACAAGCCAAGTAGATGGACCAATAGATTTTTAGTATTTTTAGGGCTTAATTTGTGTATAAAGATAAATCAAAACACTCATTTATCCCTAATGATGATAACATAAAACAATTACTTAAAAAGAGTTACAGCTCCAAACTACATCAAATCAAATTGTAGGTTCAACAAATCATAGCCTTATCACTAAGGCTCCAACAGAGTTGAAAATTAGTCAGTTCCTGATTACATATATGATATGATGGCGGAAAAATACATGTACAAGATATACAAATGAGTAAATCCCTAATTTATCTTCATCAACTATAGTAACTAAAAAACAATGAATCCCAATTACATCAAACTATTAACTCAACTAAATAACACCAACAGAAAAATGAAGAACCATCTTTGTGGAACCAGCCTCTCCAAAAATGGTAAAAATATGTATGTTAGATCCACAAGGATGGCTCCCAAACTGAAAAGAGACTGACTTGATATCTGAACAGGGGCAGCCAAAATACCCTCGTATACATGCTAGTACTCTATCCTAACTAATCAAAATTTAATGTCCTAAAAATCTAGGATTTAATAAGGGGACTAAGTCCATCGCCTTCCCAACCAAGCTTGAGCATGTGATCGACTACTTTTAAGCTTAACTGCAGAACAATAATCAAAAGGAGTTCGGGGTAAGGTTCAGCTTTTTGTGATCAACCATTAGAATCACAATGGACACAGATGAACATTTCACTTCAATCCATTCGAAACCGAATTTGCCTACCCACCCAGTTGAACCAATATTTATGATAAATAGTGTCCTTATCCAAAATTTGGAACAACATTGAGGTATGAACAGATAACAAATATTTATATGCAAGGTATGTGTAAACAGGGTCAAACCCAGAACGTCTTCATGAATGAGTAAGTATCTTTGAGAGATGAAGAGATTCTCTGGATCAATACATCTATGATTTTAACAATACTCCTTTAATTAACAACATTCAAGGGGAAACATATTACTGTCTTGTAAAGTTAAGACTTTATCTCCAACCAAATTTTACACCTGGACCAGGAGCACAGTGTAAATAATATCACACATCATTAAACTGGTTGACAACACAAAATAGTGGAAATTGAAGTTCAACTTACGGCAGGATCGGTGAAGATTATCAATTGTTTATCCACAGTTGACACCAAAAGATTGGTATTATCATTGTTTAAAGCCAGAGCCGTAATATCCTGGCCTTCTCCAAGCTTCATAACATGAAATACCTGTTTTATAGAACATCAGTATTTTGTCAAACAAAAAACCATAAAAGTGAGACATCAAATGCACCAAACTATGGAAAACAATTCTACAGTGCACTAAAGAACAGTTACAATGGCAAGTTTAGATACAACATCAACGTGGCATCTCTATCACAGCCAATTCAAGCAAGCCCTACCTCGCGTCAAATCTTATAGCACATACTTTAGACAGACCCTATTACATAACATCAACATTTATATACAAAAGAGTAAATTAGGCTTGTGCTCACTACTGACATTCTTTTTTCATACCTCTAATGTATGCAGATTAAGGAAACAAAGTGAGGGCAAAGGGATATTTAGTCCGTTGTCTTCTCGGCTATCCTCTGATTCGAGCTCCATTTCTCGACTCCCTGGCTTTATTAAACTCAAATCTCGCTTGTTATTAGTATTTCTTTCATTTCCCAAGCCTGAGTTCATTCCAATCAAAGCACTATTCCCATCTACAGAAATTTCAATGCAACTCACAATTCCACTAAAAGGAAATTGAGCTCTGGCAATTGGTATCCCATTAACAGTAAAAGTACTTAGAGTATGGTGATCTTTGTTCCAAGTCATTACAACCCCCTCAGATGAAAGGCAAACGGCATCTGCCTGAACATTAATTAGCCTTCTGATCAAACGACCCCTTCTTATAGAATGCAATAGAACATCAGATAAGTGAGAAGAAGAGACAACAATTCCAAGATCCGAACTAACACAACAAGACAGTATAGAATGATGGTGGCCCCGAAGGACATGGATTGGACCCTCAATACGACGCTTCCTGTTTTTGTCTGACAGGCTATTTACAAGAGAACTGCTGGTTGATGGGGATGTGCCAGTGCCTGTGGAAAGCTCCGACAGGCTGCTTGATCGCAAAACAATATCCCTGTTGATCTTCCACAGTAACACAGTAGTATCCCTAGATCCTGTAACAAGATAATTGCTATCTGGTGAAAGTGCCAGGCAAGTGACAGGAGCACAGTGCCCAAAGGCTGTTTCTAAGGTTTTTGCTCCATCCGATGACAACAATTTGATGCTGTTATCCACATGCCCACCTAGATAAGAGAGTAGATGTTTCATTATAGAGAGATAAAGGAGGACCACTTTCTGCAAATTAAAGTATGTTTGCCAAGTTAATATTCGAGAAAACAACTCACCAGTTATAATTTCTTTGTCATGTGTTATGGAAACCACAGCTGTGCTTCTGATTCCAGAAGCAGCAAATGCTTGTGCCTGAGGAAAATGCCATTCCTCAGCACCAGATCCAGCAGGCCCTTTGAACATGCGCATGAACGTTCCACCAGCAGAACTTGATATAGGTTTTCCATGTTGGAAGAGGAAGGGTGTACCCTGTCCATCAGGGGTGTTGGGTTGCCACTTGTGCTGTACAACATGTGCAGCTGGTGCATTTACATCAACAATTGTTATAGCATCTGAAGATGCATGAATTGCTGCCGCAGGTAGATTGCAACGTTCAGGGGCTGAAACAGCATATGGCTTGACTTCTTTAGGGTTCCGAAAGATGGTCTGAAGTGAAAATTCGAATCAAAACACCAGGCATTACAGTGAAACAACAAGCTCTAACCTTGCTACTAAAACAGCATGAATGTGAAGCATTACTCCTAAAGAGTATATGGGAAAATAGCATGATTGTGAATTACAGTATACATCTGGTATAAGAGGTTTAGACTTGTATCCTAATGTCACAATGCCTCCGGACAGAACTTAAGTGCCACTGCCTACCTGGCACATTGAATAATTATTATCCAGAAGCCACCCCCTGTAATGACTTAAATAATTTACCTAACCTTGCATTATCAAGCAGGATCAGCTGGCAAGTAGGACATCAAGGTTCTACTTTACTCATTAGGTTTGGAAAGTCCAAAAGAATAAACAAGATATCCATGAATAATCTCTGATCTCATGACAGATATTATATTAATGATCAATGGTACCAAAGAAATCTTCAGCACATGTCACTTATATCATAGTACCACGAGAATTCAACCATTATGATCTCAGCTAGTCAAAAGTGGCATTCATAGCAAATGGCTGAAATGTAAGAATTTGCACATAATATTTTGCCAATAGAAGACCTGCAAATGAAGAACATCTGCTAATGGCATCCTTTTCTGATGAGGAACTGTCAAGAGTTGGGATGGAGTTTGTCCAAAGTAAGCAATTTGGTCTTGCGTTGCTCGCTGTTGTACCTGTTTGACAATGCAAAAAAATTAAACAAAATAGAAGAAAAATTCAGCTTTAAGAGCTGTTGTAGAATAGCAAAGAGACTCACTGGGTCTGGGATCTTGTCAATATCAACAGTCCCTTCATAAGTGATGTAAAAGAAAACATTGTTGGCCAATATAGCTTCTTTGCCACGTTGTTTATAGCTGCATTTCAATTAATTAAACGATTTTACATAGGAAAGTCACAATTAATCCATAAGAGAAGGTCATTTATTCAGATGCTGCCCTTAATTCCTACAACAAAGCAATAATAGACAAAAGCAGAAGCTTACGCAACAACTGAATATACAAGGAACGTACCCAAATATGAGATCAATCCATTCATGCAGATGAGCAGAAACATATTCACTCTCAAGGGCATTTCTGTGCTTATGAATGAAATCGACTGGACTTTGAGCCCAAGGAGGAAGTTTGACAGAATCTGTAAGAATGAACATTTATCACTCAGCAACTCAGCATCATTTTACCAATTATTCACATTTAATAATTTGAAACACATACCAAGCTTTCCTCCTAACTGTGTTGTACCAAAGTCGATCAGATTTTCATTGGTTAAGATCTCTGGAACGTAAAAGAGCTCAGGAACCTAAGAATGCCCCCATCAAAGAGAAACAAAAAGGAAAATGAAAAGAACAAAGATGAGAAAAGAAGAAACCTTCTATAAACTGATTAGCAGGCAATGTTAAAATGCAAAAATAATGAAAAAATCATTAGAAAATGGAACAAACAGTCATCCCTGCATAAACCATATCTATGCCTTTATTATTAGAACTCATACCAATTCCTTCACATCACTCATGTCCTCCAGTACCCCATTCCAAGTAGCAGCAATATCTGAGAACATTCTGTCTGCATGATCAAATTTCCCACCTTGAAGTTGAATTTGAAGAGTTGTAAATGGCTCAACTCTAACAAGATAATACAAAACCTGCCATAGAAACAAAACAGTCATATGTTAACGGAATCATCTATTTTATATGATATTACCAACAAAGCCTGCCAGAGTCAATCTTGTACTTCTACCAGACTCAATCTTGTACCCGTAAAGCAGGGCCCATTAACATAATCTTCAAAAATTAAAGCAAGAAACAACTAGATCATTCAAATGAGACATAGTGCATTCTTTGTCTATGATCTTTCTTCTATTATTAAATTGGCGATGAAAGTTCAGGCTGTATACTCTTTTAAGCATGAAAAGGAAGGGGTGAGGTGGAGATGAGAAGAATACATGATCAGTCAGGGCCATCAGCCATGAAGTAACAGCTAAGTAAACAATTCCAGGAAAACTGAGCCATCGGTAGGATGATTTGGTGCAAACCAACTATTTGTACGATAAACTTTTAACCTTCAGTTTAGAATATCATTGAAAGTTTTAAAACATTCAAAGTCACGTGTATTCAAATTTTAACCTTATCCATGCTGAATTGTTTCATGCCATCTGAAATGCAAACTCAGTTTTGCTGCAACAAAGAAGAGCAACAACCCCAAGACATGCATAAAATTTACCTAATCAGTAGGCTAATAGCTGTTATGCAATGATACAACGCACCAGCTGTAAAAAGTACAACAAGCAACATACCGTCCCAGCACTTGAGTAATGCGAACCATAATGGAACTTTGGAATGACAGGATCATCAAAACTATAATATCTCTCTTGGAACTTCTTTAGCCGATCAGAATTCAATGCACCAACAGGCTGCAAGTATCATTTGACATTATAGTAAAAGTACATTTTGTTCCAAAATAATAGAAACCAAAGCTCAAGACATGCCACCTTTGATAGATCACGATAAGAAGAAGGATCGGCAAGATCTAGACTCTTAGAACTGTAATCTGAAATGATCCATGGAAAAACTGGATACTGCAACAAAACAAACTAAATTAGAATTATATGTACAGAATTACTACACAGGAAGTAGTTACTCAGGAAGCCAACCTGAGTGATATCGTTATAGCTACGCCCAGACAGGGTATTAAGCTGCATCAGATATTCAAAATTACTAATCTGCATTTTAAGTAAGAATTTAGTCAGAGTGGCAACCTTTAGGGGAGTAAATTAGAAAATTGTAATCACTATTCCAAATACACAGAAATTTATTATCCATTCTTCACTTTATACCTCCCACCTAGCCCAACGTTCCATAAGTTGAGTTCTTTTCAGAAGTTGTTCAGGTCTCTACAACAGAAAAAAATTGATATAACAGAAAGAACCATGATTAGAAATTTTCAAACCACATTATGCAAGTGCTTATACGCATAAACATGTACAAGTTGGGGAAAATTGAAAACCTGAGTTGCTAAATAAATGTTGTTCAAATGAGGAGGACGTAATTGCACAATAGCTCGATAAGCATTTTTTCTCCCCTCTGTACTCTGGGAAGAATGAAAAATAAATCAACAATTTAATCAGACAACAGGGTACAAGATGGGACTTCTACTAAGGAAGAGTAAAGTAATACATATGAATTCTACAGATGACGTACCCCAAAGTCAAAAAAGAAATTTGATCGGTCAACCATAAAGAGTTCAAGAGCACTTCTTCTGAGGAGATATCTGCATTAGAGAGGAATACAATGAGTCAAGAATCAGAAAGAAACAGAGAAATATCAAACATTGGAATTCTATCAAGCAGCTATAATAACCCAAATAATCATAAGAAATGGTAAAATTTATCTAGCATGAAGCAACATTTTCTACACACAAAGGCCTTCTATAAGAAAGAAGAGCATGATACATTTTTCATAAATGAGCACGTTGAGAAATAACCATCCATAATAAGGTGTTATTCCAAGCTGTCAACAAAAGGGATAAGTGACAGACAAAAAAAGATTGCAAAAGCCTCTACTAGTTAAAATATGATGCTAGGCATCGCAGGAGCATCTAGAATCATATGAAACCCATGTGCAGGTGTGCAGGTGTCAGGATTTTGGGTAGCAAAAAATATAAACCACTCTTTGTAATCAATTTTAATCAAGTACATCATTTGAATAAAGGTAAGTCAACTGAATAAAAAGGAAGAGCCCAAAATTAGTTATTACTCTGTTCCCTCAGTATCATTCAATATTCAAACTTATCAGCCCACTGGAATATAACTGTACCATATCAAATGAAGTAAATATTTGTAAATTTGTTATGGATATCAAATGAAGTACATAGTTGTAAAATTGTTAAGGAACTCAAATAGTTCAAACCAATAAATATGCTACTTCAATGGAACGTGTGAAAGCTACGAAGGTTCACCTTCTGCTATAAATCTGATGAAGGGCAGAAATCAACCAGTTGCGGTCCTTTTGTTGGTCTTTTGATTCAGAAGATTCCGTTCCATCCATGGAATTGATATCAGTGGTATCAACTATAAAATTAATTCTCCTACTTGTAACCTAAAAGACATAAAAAGAGGATAAAATATCAAAACTAGATCCAATTACAATCACAGTCTAAGAAAAATAGCATCAGTTTCTAGTTTTCTTCATAAATAAACAAGCAACAGTAAAGTTAGTTCACATCCTACTTCTGGTGACAAAAAGGTAATCTTTTTTCTCCCTCTATTTTGTGCAAAGAAGGAGACAATCAAATGAATGTGCTGCACTTTTACGCATAACTATTGGAAGAAGATCCTCATATCACAATATATAGGATATCTAAGCCAAATTCCCAGTACACAGTCTACTTCTAACCCATTCAGCACTGCAGTCGATGGACAAGCATCTTACTTTCTAACTCATCCACCACAGGCTGAACTCAAATGTCAACAAATACCAATCGTATCAGTCACTGCTAGATGCTTCACAACACTTATTACCAACAGTTCTTACAGACAAGTTTTAAAGTATGACAGTATGTTAGTGACAGCATCAAATATTTTATAAAACATGTAATATGTAAGCACAAAAAGGAACAGCCTTGGAGATTGTTGCTATAAATAGTACAATGCCAGAAAGGCCAATAATTGCTTGTAGATCTTACTTGAAAGGTTCCTCGTATAACCCTCAGTGGTCGAACCATAGATGAAGGAAGCTCCAGAACAATTCTTTCATCAAATTCACCAGGGATATATCCTGGTGCAACTGGTGATGGTGTTTCTAAATCCTTGTCAGCAGGAAGTTGAGTATCACCTGACTCTGATGGCTGCAAGTTTTGGTCAGTCATTCCAGATGATCTTGGCTGGCTATCCACACTATTTTGTACATCATAGGTTCTAGAATCCAAATTATCAAGCTCCCCGTGTTCATCATCTTCATTGAGTTCATCCATTGAGATTACTTCAGCTGCCAGAACTGGCACATTCCCTTGATTAGGGTGGCTTTCAACTTGATCATCATAATTGGCAGCAGCACCACAATGATCTGACCCTCTGTAGTTCCTCTTCAAGCATCTTCTCATCCTTGAAGAACTCTCCATAAGGTCTAGCTTCCAGAAAACCTGCTCAAACAAAGGTGACGACATTTCTTAAAAGAAATTTCTGAAGAATAATGAATAAGATATATTGCAAAAGGAATAGCTTGATATATCAAGATTTTACATATCAATATGTAGGAACGGGGAGATTAATGGAGTAGGATTGCAAGCATCTCAAAACATACACGTTCAGGACTACAAAATTTTTCTCCAAATGGCGCAAACAGACTTTGCATCTCAACCAAGCAATGGACAAGCTTGCACCATGCACGAATTCCGCGAGAAAAACGATGCCTAGCTATAACATGAACTTGAGCACGCCTGTCAACCTAAAGAAAAAAATGAGATAAGCTATGTTTTTGTGCTATTTTGTTATGTTATGGTAAGGTGATTTAAGTAGTCTCAAACCTCTGAACGCTGCATGTTTCTTGCTAATGCAAAACTTGCAACCAGAATTGCAATAAATTTATAGGATAGGGCATTGAAATCTTTCCCATAGACTGATCTTGTGTCAACTGGCTGCAAACATTCCATCCAGGCAACTCCCATGGCCTCAGCTGTATTCCATCTCCTCACCCGCTCCATGTCGCTAGCATTCCTTCGCTGGGCAGATGTTGCCATTGCAACTGCACTAAGGCCCCTTCCAGAACCAATCTTAGCATTACGTTCAAGATCACGTGCAGCAGCCAATGCAGCTGCTTTTGCAGCAGCCTTATCCTTAGGAATAGCAGGGGCTTTGTTAGGCACCTCCTGGGGTTTGTGAAAGCTTGAAAATGTGTGCAACCTAGTTGATTTCCTCTCAAGCAAGGAAGAGTCACGCTTGAGCTGTGCATGTGCAGCAGGAGCTGGGGTTTCTGCACCTGAGGCACCAGCAGCAATCATTGCCAGAGCCATCGCAGCTGGTGGAGATGCAAAAGCAGCTGCCCAAGCAGGAGAGATCATCGAGATAGCTGCCTGGAGGAAACATAATTGAAATGCATTAACAGCTTGCAGATACTCCATGATTGAACAACTTGAACCAACACAGGAACTTGTTGACATAATTTGTCAGCATAGTGCTCTGAGTATCACAAGAAAAGACACATGTAACAAATGCAAAGGGCTAATGGAAATAGATCAGTAAAAGCAGCACCATGTTAGATGATTCTTGGTAGCACTCACGTACAGGTTCTACATTCTATGTCCAATTAGGAGGACAATCAAAATAAAGATCATAGCAGAGAGCCCAGAAGGTAAAAGCTTAACAGTTAAAGCCTCTCTAAGCATGTACCTGGAATATTCACTTCTGTGAATTCCTCAGTTGTACTTCTTCCTAACATTTTTCCATCTTCAACAACCACATGAATCACGTAAACATCCCTAAAATATTAATAGCCCATTTAAAAGCCCATTTTCTTCTTCCATATGGAAAATATAATTCACCACAAAAGGTTTATTCTGTCACTCTGGATTATATTATCTATATAATGGTCAATGAAAGCTTCTAAATAGTTTCAGAGAAATATTTAATAGCACAAAGCACAACTATCTGTTTGGGCATTTTCTGCCCAAATAAGGAGGCCACAATATCATTTACAAGCAATAGAAACCCTTAAGCAAAGTCTGTTAAACGTCGCAAACAAATATGTGGAAAAGAAAACTTAACCAAAATTTATTTGCAAATAACATAGTTTAATAGAAGCCAACATTGGTACAAGTTATTTTTTTGCCAACAACTCCCTCAGTAGTGACTGCATGGGAGAAGGGAGTTAGTAGTAAGGTCATAAGATAAGGTGTAGAGTAAGAAGATAACAAAACCTCCAGAGGAAGTGCATCAGCAGCTAAAGCGCGGTCATCAACAGCAAGAGGATTTGATCCATCAGTAGTAGCAAGTTCATGAATTCCAGCAAGAATTGGTCGCCACCTCCGAA
The DNA here is from genome assembly GCA_027563575.1 of Erythroxylum pedicellare. Taxonomy (NCBI): domain Eukaryota; kingdom Viridiplantae; phylum Streptophyta; class Magnoliopsida; order Malpighiales; family Erythroxylaceae; genus Erythroxylum; species Erythroxylum pedicellare. The sequence goes on along the minus strand of JAOQMP010000009.1, from coordinate 29,187,527 downwards.
GAATTGCAACAAATGGTGGTAAAATAGACTCAAGGTATTGCCTTCGTAGAGGTTTTCTGTCTCTGCCAACTGCATGCCAGATCTGCAGCATACATTTCAGACTAAAGTAATATAAAAACATTCTGAAAGAACCAAGAAAAAAGAACCATGTCCATATGTAGGAAGCAGGTGAAAGAGCAGTAAAAGGAAAAAAAAAAACTTTTTGATAAGATCTCAAAATCAAATTATTGAGAAAAAATATACTTGAGCTAAGAAGTTAAGTATAGTGAAGAAGACATGCAGAACTAACCTCAGAATAAAGAACACAAGATGCAACCAACACCCTCTGTCTCTTTGAATCAGAAATCGCCATGTTAAGAATAGGTGAAAGTACACTGAAAAAAGTAATATGAAATAGTTTAACTACCATGTATTGATTAAAAACAATGTAAAAACAACCAGAAAGAAATTCCGAATGCTGTGATCTCACTATGTACAAGAATTGATTGGAGTGCATCATAATATCCTGAACATGCAGTACGAGAACGACAATAAATCCAAGTACGCATACATATAATGAGGGATAATGAGGGAGAGGGTTAAATCACAACAGAAAGCATATGATTTTTTTCTTTCACATCTTATGCAGGAACATGGTTTCCCCTGACTGCCTTTCATCACCCATGTAGGCTTTTGAAATTGTGACAAAATATGTAGAACGAAGCACTCATGAAAATGAAAGAAAAATCTTGAGGTGTACAAGATATAATCTGGTGATGGTTTGTAATTTTGATAAACAAAGAGCGGAAATTTTTAGGGTTTTGATTTTTTTTAACAGAAAAGAAGAGGGCTAAAACCCCGGGTTTGGGCCTGGGCTTTTTTTGACAAGACTACCCAAACGCATCAAAAAGTGAGCATATGGCATTCCAAGACTAGATCAACAACTAAGTATGCCAAAAATCACTAAGCTAATTGATCCTTATGCCAGTATAATGAAGTTCTCTTACTTAAAAAGAAGCTCCAGGAATCAGTTCACATTTACCTCCACAACAAGGCTGACCGAGGTTGTCTCATTGACATAAGAGCACTACTTTCGGTGGACCCAGCGTTGCCTCCCTGCTCATGAAATCCATCTGAAGTCCCATCCTCAACAGATATATTCCTCATAAGCATACCGGTTTCACCATTGTCCTCCTCCCTCATTGACAGAAGTACCATGCGAAGCATGCACAAAAATGGTTGGTCACTGTCCAACAACTGGTATAGTGCTGCCATCCCTCCCATTCCAGTACCTGATCCTCCACCTATTCCAAGACCACCCCCAAGTCCAGAGTCATCTAATAATAAAGCTTGAAGCATTGATACAGACTTTTTAACCAAAGGAAGCTCAATCCAGTTTCCATTTGCATCTTTTTCCAATGCAGACCTCCAAGATTCCCACCCACTGCCTCCACCACCAAATACAGCTGCTTTGGGAGCGAGCCCAACACCATACCATAGCCTGCTCCTGTATTTCCAGCCTTCAGACAAGTCCATAGCACAGCTCCCATATGATACAAAAGCACAAGAAACTGATTCATAAGGTTCAGCTGCTGCTGCGGCAGTGAGTCGTTCCATCACAGCCGCAGAGATCTGCCCACTAGCATCAGCCATAGAAGCAAGGACCTAAGACAATACTTCCATTAGTGCATAAGTAGAAAAATTAAAACTCTGATGAAAAAGAACAGTATAGCAAAATATATCTTAAGTAAATTACATAAGTTAACAGCTTTCTGAATGAGAGTGTGCAGCAATAAAACAGAGTTGGCAAAATAGAATATACATACATCAAGAGGTAGCCCTCCAGAATCACCCGATCGACGATCACCTAGAGTTTCAAATGAATCTCTACCAGCTGAAAAGCTTGAGCTATTGTTCAGTGGAGATACAAGAGAAAGAGGGGATGGAGAAGTATCAACACGTGATGCACAAGAGAGTTTGCTCTGCAATCGCAAATGATCTTCAACAAGCATCAAAATCACAATAGCGTTTTCAACCAATGCCACAGAAAGCTGAGCAGCATTCTCCGCTTCTGCTCTGGCCTCTTTTGGCGATAAACCCTCAGCTGCAACGCCAGCAGCTGCTGCAGCAATAACTTGCGTCTGTAGAGAAAGAAAATGAATTGGCTATAGAATGTTGTAGTACTCACAAACAACCAACAAAAGAACTCAAATTCAAACAAAATGAAAAAAATGCAAGAGTTTTTCTGTGAAATATTAACACTGATGTCTACCCAAATGCATTTTTCTGTATAACAGCCCTGGATACTATAGTCTGGCATCAAACTTAACAAAGATTTGAAGCTTACTATCCTCTTATCATGATTAACATGTTACAAATTAACCTTAAACATTGTTGAGAAAGCAACAGATTCACACTTTACTAAGTTTAAACATCCACAATATGGACTTTGTGTCCAAAGTTCAAAGTTGTTTTAAGTTTACACATGAAAGTGTAAACAAGAGTTGTATTTTCCAATTAAATTCATAAGTTTTTTCCCCACTTCCCCCACCCCTTTGCAGAAAAATGGAACAGCAAGAAGCTGGAGGTCTGCAATCTATAACTTCCAGCCATTTTGTTATTATGATATTGGTACCAAGTAACCCAATCATAGATGAAGATTGTGGTGTCACAATGTTAGGCTTGTGCATTACATTACTACAATATATTGTCTCACACCAATACAATGCGCATGACCCAGCCAAAATGAATCAAAATGCGGAAAACTTCTAAATAGATATAATAAACAGACTTCTGGATTTTCTCTTTGTTACCTGAAGCTGTAGTTCTCTAGCAGCAAAATCTAGTAAGCCACCCAAGAGCCTTCTCTTAAATATAGGCAGTGATTCTTCGCGTCTACTCAATCATAAAGAAGATTACCAGATTGAGTAATCAATTTGTTATAACTCATCAAGATGAAAAGGAAAGGAATAATTGTTGCCCAAATTGTTAGATTTAACACTTAAACCAGTTAAAACTAAGACATGGAGAATATAATTCATAAACTGCAATCACTAAATGCAAAACATTATTGAAAAACACAAAATGCACTAATTTTCTGGTGGCTATCCAGGCAGGATCTTTATTCAGTATGCAAGGGCCACCAACAATGAAATACTGATTCTTTCTTATCAGAAATAATCACATGAAAAAATGTAAAAAGCAGCAGGTAAAACTAACCTTAATCGAAGAATAAAACATCAACAACAAAAAAATATTTATTGTACTTTGGAACAACCAAAAGATCCACTTATCAGCATCTAATCTTGCAATTCTACACAGGCAAAGTAACTCATTTGATGGTAAGAAAACATCTGTTCTGAATCAGTGTCAGTGCACCATAAGTCATTACATTATATTAAAAAATATATCTGTAAGGAAGCATCGTATGTGGTGCATATTCAAAACCTATAGAGAATTAGCTATATCAAAAACCATCCAAATGCAAGATCAATAGGCCACAGAAATTAATACTACCAGAGCACGAGTCAACAGCATGGCCAAGCAGCAACAGAATTCAAATGGGATCCAGATTAAAAATACCAGTTTCTTACAAGGATAAATAGAAAATTGAGAAGTTAACATAAACCAATCAGAATATATGGCTATACCTATGTCGCTGATCTCCTGTGCTTGAACCTCCAACAATAGATAGCCACTCTGCACAATGAATTGTAGCTTCAATATCCTGTAAAACAGAGGCAACAATAAATGAACTAGGAGCACTAAGAGGTCAAGATTCTCATAAGCATAGACCACAACTTGTACCGGTGGAATGCAAGTGCGCAAATAACTTGGACTAACAAACACCAACAGGCTTCACGTTAATTTCCAACAAGTCACTCACAAATTGGGTCAAGTCCAGTACGAAGACAAATTTTAACTGTTCACTCATGAGGTGCAAAGTTTGATGAACGTAAAACACAATATCCTTGTCTCCATACATATTCATGTACATTTTACTCATACATTACATCTAAATCCTATCCTGTCTCAAGTAGTGGAGTAATTCATGGTAGCAATAGAAATCTTACTCTTACCACATTTTCAAGAAAAAGAGGATGCCAAATCTTAGAGCACAAAGAACCACTAACAATAAGAACCTGTTGTAAATGTCTGTTACATGTGAACATAAATCAGGAATAATGGTTAGAATCCCTAGAATTAGCTCCTTAGAAT
>JAOQMP010000009.1:29078073-29090132 GCA_027563575.1 Erythroxylum pedicellare | reverse complement strand
TTAATTTAAATAATATTGTTTTTAAAAATTTAATATTATATAAGTAAAAAATTGAATTAAAAAATTTTTTTTTTTACCCACCATTCAACTTATTCCAAATAGAAGCTCTCCCTAGAACGTTGCCGGCGCGTCAATGCCCATGGAGACGAGTTGGGATTAAAGCTTACGTCACGATCATCCAATCAATGCTCTACACGTGTCGTATGAAATCCTCCACCGGTTTGGATTTTCCGGGAACAAGGTCAGGGTCTACCTAGAAACGCCGGTCTTTTGATGATGTACACGTTTCCAACACCAACTAAAGATCACCTGCCAAAACTATAAACCCACTTTTCTTTCTATTTCTGTCCCTGTTCTTCTTTCTTAAAAGGGTTCAACAAGATTCAATTCACATTCCCGTACTGGGAAATCTCGCAAGGTGCGAACTTTAGACTTGGATTTCGTTTTCTGGTTAGAAGGGTACCTTAATTTTCCGGAAGTAAGTCTGGTAGTTCCTGTTTACTGTCGTTTTTTTTTTCCTGAAAGTTTGAAGCTTTTGATACGAAGAACTGATCTGTACTGCTATATGCCCTGTGAAATTGATGAATAGAAATCTTTCGTTTCATTGCCATAACAAAGAAAAAGGGTTTACTGGTTGATCGTTAGATGGATAATCACAATTCACCATCCTCGTACCCTTACAACAATCCATATCCGTACCCTTACTATCAACACCCACCTCCGGCACAAAATCATGGATACCCACCGCCCAATCCAGGTTCCTATTATCCCTATGTCTATCCACAAAACTACCCTTATCCGTACAATCCTTATACGTATCCACAACCTGGATACACGGCGGTGCCGCCGTCGGCGTCTTCAGGTACATCCCATTCAGGCCCTTTGGACTACCCTTCACCTTCACATTCATCAATCCATTCAGGCCCTTCAGGCTACTCCCACGACCATTCCTATTCAAATGTGTATTCTTCATCTTCTAGTCCGCAAGCTTTACCTTCACCAACCCATCAACGTCATGGCAGTTTCCAGTATGGTTCATCTCAATACCCTTATCAGCATCAATCAGGAGAATACCCATCTCATGATAGCTCAGGACAATTGCCCTCAAGGTCCAATAGCTTCGGTAATCATCATAGACAAGATAGTCTTGATACTAAGCCCAATTCACCTGCCACTTTGTATCCACCTTTAGATGATCTTTTAAGTAAGGTGAAATTGGATGATGGCCAAAAACCTTCTGCTCCTGCATCCCCACCAGCTCCTTCAGTCCCACCGCTGCCTGATTCTCCTGTAAGTTACCAAAGTGAAAGTCCAGTGTTTTATGGCTATCCTAATAATTCCTTTTCAAGCAACTGGGAAGGGGCATATTTGGGTCGCATTGATTCGTCTGGACACTATGCCTCTTCGGTTCATACCCATTCGGCTTCCTTTGATGGATCCCAGTATAACCATAATACGCAGATTGTGCCTGTGAAGAGTAGTAAAGTGTCTTTGAAGGTTTTGCTCTTACATGGGAACTTGGATATATGGGTCTATGATGCGAAGAACCTTCCAAACATGGACATGTTTCACAAGACTTTGGGAGAGATGTTTAACAAGTTACCTGGAAATATAGCCTCCAAAATTGAGGGGCAAATGAACAACAAGATCACCAGTGATCCCTATGTTACAATTTCACTTACTGGTTCTGTAATTTGTAGGACATATGTGATCAGCAACAGTGAAGATCCTGTTTGGATGCAACATTTTAATGTTCCTGTTGCTCATCATGCTGCCGAAGTGCAATTTGTTGTCAAAGATAGTGATGTTGTGGGGTCACAGTTAATAGGCGTTGTGGCAATTCCTGTTGAACAGATATATTCAGGGGCTAAAGTAGAAGGAGTCTACCCTATCTTAAATAGCAGTGGGAAACCATGTAAGCCTGGAGCTCTCTTGAGAATTTCAATTCAGTACATACCCATGGAGAAATTGAGCAATTTTCATCTAGGTGTAGGGGCTGGTCCCGATTATCATGGTGTGCTAAACACATATTTTCCTCTTAGGAAAGGTGGAAAAGTGACCCTATATCAAGATGCCCATGTTCCAGATGGGTGCCTTCCAAGTTTGAAACTTGGTAACGGGATGTCTTATGTGCATGGAAAGTGCTGGTATGACATCTTTGATGCGATACGTCATGCTAGACGTCTGATTTACATTACTGGTTGGTCAGTATGGCACAAGGTTAAACTGGTCAGGGATGCTGGTCATCCATCAGATGCCACCCTTGGTGAGATTCTAAGATCCAAATCCCAGGAGGGAGTAAGAGTGCTGCTTCTTGTATGGGATGACCCTACTTCGAGGAGCATTTTGGGATATAAAACAGTAAGAAGTTTACATCTTTTCTATATTTTAGTTACAGTCGTGGACTGGAAGTGAGTTACTTTCATATGTTGTATGTGCTTGAAAGTTGTTTGAAATTTAATTAGACTCAACAAAATGAACTTAAGGTTGGAGTTTTTATTTTTATGGTGACATAAAAATGGTGATCTTTGTAGCTGGTTGATATTGTCTTATTTTTTGTTTAGTATAATTGATCTGCTTGTTCATATGTTATGAGGGTGAATGCTTTTAATGTTCATCACTATAACTGTAATCTCTCCATGATTGGTTGCTTCCACATATATCTTCACATTCCTTTTCAAATTTCAAACTAGTTATTCTTAATGTGAAGGATCACTTATAGTTCCCTTTCCAATTAACTAATGCAGGATGGTATTATGGCAACCCATGATGAAGAAACACGCCGATTTTTCAAGAGCTCATCGGTGCAAGTGCTACTTTGTCCTCGCATTGCTGGAAAAAGACATAGCTGGGTCAAGAAAACGGTATGTCAATTTGTTCAGAAAGAGATTTTGGATTGTGTTAAAAGAGTTTCTATGTACACTGATTTGATAAATAAGACTTCTTAAAAAGTAAAGAAAGTAGTAGCATTAACCAATATGAATGAACTGTCATGGTTACTCAATTTATTAATTGCTAAGCAACACATGATTCACTTACAGCATGTTATTTGTATTGAACACAAGTGGGTGGGATGGGCTCTTCTTAATTCTTTGGCTATAATTTAATAGTTTTGCTGTAACCATCTTAATGTTGTATCAAAATTGACCTTAGCCATTCCTAATATCTTTATATGTTGAAATCCCGGATCAACTTCTTTTCATGTAACTGAAATATTGTTTTTTAAAAATATTTTTCTTCTTTTTTCTTTTCTGCCAAAACTTGGCCATGATGTCCTTTGATTCCTATAATATTGCTTACTTGGATGTTCTTCAACATTCAACATAGTTGTTTGAGACAATCATATTGTTGATAGTTAGCCATTGTTAATTTCTGTATGAACTTTGTGTTTCCTCCGATGTTAAATAGAATAATATACAGCTTCTGTAAGCTTAACTGTCCTCACTGCTTACAGGCTAGCAAGCTTTTGAAACCATTATATTGTTGCAAGCTATGTTTCAGTTAATATTTTCTGTATGAACTATATCATCTTCTATTTTTTACTACACTGGTAATGAAGACTATATCATCTTCTATTTTTTACTACATGGGTAATGAAGATAATTCTTTCTCTGCTACTTGCGGTTTTTGTGATGTTGAAGAAGAAACTTGTTTAGAAACTATTTAGGAAGTAACATTAACTTAATATTCATACTTAGAGCTTTTTGTTTTTCCTTCTGATTTAAGTATCAAATACAAGTTTCCTTGTCATTTATTTTACCAGGAAGTTGGAACTATCTACACTCATCACCAGAAAACTGTTATTGTCGACGCTGATGCTGGGAACAATAGAAGAAAAATAATTGCTTTTGTTGGTGGACTTGATTTATGTGATGGAAGATACGACACTCCACACCACCCCATTTTTAGGACTCTGCAAACGGTGCATAAAGATGACTATCACAATCCTAATTACAATGTAAACTTTTAATTTTTTATACTTCTTTGTTTTCACAATTGTAAGTAGCTATGCACTTTAAACAAATTAATTATATCATTAACTTTATCATGGGAAGCAAAATATTTTTCCTTACAAATGAGTTTTTGTGGATTTAATTTGCAGACTGTCAACATTAACTGAAGATACACACACATGTGCACACACACACACATTCTCTAAAAGAGTTTTAGGAAGTAGTGGAAATATTTTCTCCTCTATCAATTGTGTAATTGTCTAATTTTACCATGCAGGGTAATACTGCTGGTTGCCCTAGAGAACCATGGCATGACATGCACTGCAAAATTGATGGTCCAGCAGCATATGATGTTTTAACCAACTTTGAGGAGCGATGGTTCAAGGCATCGAAACCTAATGGGTTTAAAAAGCTAAAGAAGTCGTATGATGATTCTTTGCTCAGATTAGAAAGAGTTCCAGATATTTTAGGTCTACTTGATGTTCCTGCTCTTAGTGAGGATGATCCTGAAGCTTGGCATGTTCAGGTAGTTTCTCTACTCCTTGCCATGTATGATCAAGGGCTGAGTGTGATGGGGATAGTTTTTGTTTTAGTTTTACTTGATTTATGTTGGGATATATGAGGGGTGGGGGTGTGCTGACGAGGTGGAGTTTAGCTGAATTTGCTTTTCTGTTTCGAATTACAAATGAAATGCATTAATTTAGTTCTGGGAGTTCAAACGTGCAGATTTTCCGTTCCATTGATTCAAACTCTGTTAAAGGCTTCCCAAAGGATCCAAAGGAAGCCACAGCCAAGGTCAGTGAATAGTTTGCAACTTGATAGATTCCTGTTAGAGGGAGTTAGGATTCAGACGCTGCGTGCTGAAGTTGGTCTTTTACTTGTGACAGAATCTTGTCTGTGGAAAGAATGTACTTATCGACATGAGCATACATACAGCATATGTGAAGGCCATTCGTGCTGCTCAGCATTTTATTTATATAGAAAACCAGTATTTCATTGGCTCCTCATACAATTGGGGTTCACATAAAGATGTAGGTGAGGATCTTCTTCTTTTGTTTCTTCAATAATCATATGAAGACATTTTGCTTGAAGTTTGCGTGAATAGTGTTCCTGACTTTTTTCTTTTAAAGTGGAAAAGACTATGTTTGAGATTTAATGTGGCAAAGGATTCCTCCACTTTCATTAGGAAAATGATCTTATCCCTATTAGAAACTAGTCTCTAGAATGGATATTAGCTTCGTCATGATTTTTTATAAGCTCTAGTGCTTTTCATCCTTAGCCTCTAACCAATGGTTTTAAATCCACTCTTCCCGATAGCTTCCAGATACACACAGACTTTACTTCTGCACCGATCATAGTTGGATCTTGTTGACTTGCCCTCATGCTTCTATTATTAAAACTAAAAAATTCAAAATGGTGCTTAATTAGATGGTTTATGATTACATTTTAATGAAAAGATGACTTATAGTACTGTTTATGGCAAATACATCAGCTATTTAAGATATTTGTTGTACTTATTTTTCATAAAGGTTCTTGGTTAAACTAGACAGAATCTTGCTACAAATAGCTATTTCCGCCACTATATTGAACTAGCCCTTAACTTGTTTCCTTCCATCAAATTTTAAGGTGCTACGAACTTAATTCCAATGGAAATTGCATTGAAGATTGCCGATAAAATCAGGGCAAAGGAGAGATTTGCTGCATACATTGTTATCCCAATGTGGCCAGAGGGGGCCCCAACTGGTGCAGCTACTCAAAGGATCCTATTTTGGCAGGTGAGCTTGAATGTAATTGAAATCTATGGTTAATCAGTACAGAAGGAAAAATATCATTCTCTTTCAAAATTTCAACTTATATGGGGTCCGGTTGGTAACACACATATTGAGGGAAGTTTTCTATGGTTGACAGTTACTTGTGGTTGGTGTGAGTACCCCAAAACTGGTTTTTTTTTCCCCCTTATTTTTGTTCCAAGTTTATAGACTAGAGAAATGGGACATCAAATGATTCATTTTCACACTAAATTCTGTGATATTTTCTGAAGCCTGATAAGATGAGTTCGTTGACCTGAAAACTTGTGATCTTCTGCAGCATAAAACGATGCAAATGATGTATCAGACAATTTACAGAGCTTTAGTAGAAACTGGACTTGAGCAAGCATTCTCACCACAAGATTTTCTGAACTTCTTCTGTCTCGGGAATCGTGAGGCCCCCGATCCATATTACACTTCAAATGTATCAAGTCCAACTGCTGCAAACACTCCTCAGGTATATTTGTTCCTCAAGAAAATAATTCTTTTTAGCGATCAATATTTGCATTAGTAGTTAAAGATGAAAATGAGCAGAATTAAGGCATCATTTAGGACTTTGGTTTTTTTTATGAACATCGATTGTTCATTGATATCTTCATGATATAAGCTTGTTTGTGTGTCAAGCTGCAAACTTGATGAGGCTTACCTGGTTGGTAACTAAATCATTTCATTGTTTGTTGATATTACTGTCACAAGATTGGCTCATTTGAAAATTTAATCTCTGGTTTTTGGGTGGTTCTAGGTGCTTAGTCAGAAGAACCGACGATTCATGATTTACGTCCATTCAAAAGGTATGATAGTTGATGACGAGTATGTAATCCTAGGTTCAGCAAACATAAATCAGCGTTCAATGGAAGGCACAAGAGACACCGAGATTGCGATGGGTGCCTATCAACCTCGTTATACCTGGGCAAGAAACCAATCTAAACCACGGGGACAGGTAGTAATTAGTAGAGAAAGACTTCTTTTGAGCACTGCATCTAATCAACTTTACTGCTAATTTAGCCCTTACTGTTTCTGCGCAAACTGTGTTCTATAGGTATACGGATATCGGATGTCGCTCTGGGCAGAGCACGTGGGGCATCTTGAGGAATGCTTTGAACAACCAGAGTCTCTGGAGTGTGTTAACAAAATCAGAATGATGGGGGAGATGAACTGGAAACAGTTTGCAGCTGATGATATAACAGAGATGAGAGGGCACCTACTCAAGTACCCTGTAGAAGTTGATAGAAAAGGTAAAGTGAGGCCTCTTCAAGGATCTGAGAGTTTTCCTGATGTGGGAGGAAACATACTGGGTTCATTTATTGCCATTCAGGAGAATCTAACAATCTAATGAAACAAACCTGTCATGTACTCTTTTGACTTATTAGATGAACAGTTATACCTGTATATTTGCAGCAAAAATTCATGTATACGTGTGCTTAACAGTTTTGGAATGAGATATAGTTGTTGTGACCTTTGCTTTAGCAATGTTCACAATCTGGTCAACTTCCAACAACATGGGAATTGATACTCTTTGACTCAAGAGTTCCATTGTCTCTTTTTATGATGTTCCAAGGCTTCTTTGTAAGCTCATTTGAAACTTAATTTTTATTAAAATTAAATTTGACAAGTTAATTTTCAATTTATATTCATGTTATTGGGCAAACGAAATGCATTTGCTGTAACTCAACTTGCTGAAGATTGAAGTGTTTAGGAAAAGGAAAAATGACGGAGAGGATGTTGAGAGTGGGATTTGAACCACGCCCTTTCGGACCAGAACCTTAATGTGGCGCCTTAGACCAACTCGGCCATCTCAACAATTTGACAACTAGGTTTAAAATTGAAATCCTCAAGCATAATGGGTATCCAGATCTCAAGCAAGATTCAGCAGCTGCTTTAATGTAAATTTTTTCTGGTACATAAAGACTTCATATTTCGTGTTTTATTTTCGAAACTTTCACTGAGTTATTATTTATAAGGAATCTAGCCTTCACTTCTTCACAGGTACCTCAATTAGTTCGAAGCCAACGAGCAAAGTCGGTTCATGATTTCAAGAACCAAACTTGAACCGACTAAATTAGTTGACCAAAATGACGTCATTTTGTCCAAATCACAAATTTGCACAAGTCCAAGCCGGTTGACTAAAATAATTCAGACTTTGCATGCTAGCGGAATCAAAAAAAGATACGAGCTTGACTTGTGTCATAAAAATCTAGGCCTGACTTGTTGCCTACCTTAAGCCTGGCCCGAAGTTAACAGAAAAAACTGATTTTGACTAGACTTCAAATCAACCTCAACCCTAAATTTAGAAAAAAAAAACAAAGAAAAGACTTTAAGAACCCGCCCCTACTGTAGCACAATAGCAGTGTAGCAGTTATCATTAACAATATGCAATAGAACTTCTAAACATGAGAAATGTCAAAATGGATTCTTCTATATTAAGAAAGACTGTTCAAGATCAAAGAATACAACTGATCCAAGTTTTTGGTACATGAAAGATACTTCTTCATATGGTTGACCGGACTTTCACTTTAATAGCCAAGCATTTCCTTTTTATTGGAAAAGAAAAACACAAGGTGAATAATTCTATTTGTAAACAAACTTATCTGTGTCCAAAGCTCTAGCATAAGCACTTCCATGGCACCAATGATATAGTTGTTTTAACTCAATTCAAACAAGGATGAGTGTGAAAATTTTATGCCTTTTGTTTTCCTTTCCGACGTCTCTCAAGTTCCGCTTCTGCATCTTGCAACTGTTGCCTAAGCTCAGATACTCTTTGCTCCAACTCTTCCACTGTGCCTCCACTGATTGAAGGTTTGTATGGTGTTACAAAATGTTTTGAGAAACCTTTGAGAGCTTCAACCCCAGTAACCTATAGAACAAGAATCTCACTGATTAAAACTGCCCGGGGCGGACCAGCTAAAGTTATATCTGAAGAACACCACTATCTCCTATCTCAACTGTCGAAAAGTTACAGAAAGAAATGGCAAGAAAGCAGCATAGTGAAGCAAGAACAGAAGTGAGATATAAGTAAACCTGATCATTCCAGGGAAGCAACTAAAACAAGTAATGACTAAACGGCCATGTCATTAGCAGATGGAGAAAATCCATACATGTTCATTTCATAGTAACCTTAAAATTTTGAAACAGAACAGATTTCCAAGACCATGATGAACAGAATGGTATTTTGCATACGTAGTATAAAACAAAGAGCGTCTCGTGAAAATACCAGTTCCAGAAGATAGTTTACCTCTTCCGGTAGTAATGGCAACTTAGTAATATGAAAATCATCATACAACATGTAGAACTGGTCAAGGTACTTTTGCTGCATTTTCATCCTTGCTTTCAGCAATCTGGATTCAACAACTACAGCAAGAAAAAGACCAGCTCAAGATCTAGTTTTGATTCAGAAAAGTTGATGAAAAGAAAAAGAATGGAGTAAAAAGGATCATATCCGAACCTTCTTCATCAAAAAGTACTTGGTTGATGATTATATTGTGTGTGTCTATCTCAAACTTCGTAAGTTCCTGGACCAGTCTCTCTGTTTCATAAAGGGATAGAAACTCCGGAATACAAACGCAGACAAAGGTTGTCATTTCCTACCCAAAAGAAGAATACAATACCATTAGGAAAAAAAAATGAAGGATGAAAAAACAAATAGCTAAATCCTGCAAGAAGGAAATTCAAAAACAGAAAACGCAAGGTTCTGAGAAAACAGACCAGCTTTCTAGAAGCACAAACTTAGCAAAATAAAATGAAACCCAAAATGGTCTTAACAAGAAAAAAATGGACAGGCTTCCCAAACATCTCCCTCCCACCACCACATTTTTCCATCAAAACAACACAACACCCTACTCACCAAATGAGAGATAGACAAAAGGATGTAAGATCCAGTTGTTATCATTTGAAGCATCTCCAGCAATTATTTCATTGAGCATTCCTCCGGAATTCATTATTTCATGCCAAGATTTGCTTTTTTTCTTTCCAAATAACTTGTTGAATCAGTAAATATAAACCTGAGAGACTCTCAGCCTTTTACATAACCCTTGACATATCATACTGCCAAGTATACAAAGAACTGCTACAGAAACAAGGGTAAAGCAATTACTATAATAATTGAGATAAGACGTTGAGGATTTTTACAGGGTCTTTAAATTGTTTATTGACTTGCTCAATAACATCTTTCATGCCTTCAACCCTTCCCAAAATTGCATCCTCACCAAAATCATCATCTAAACCAAAAAGTCCGGTGACCTGCATCAATAGTTCATATAGTTATTAATGACCATGGATAACAACCATCAATGGGTAAAAGCAGATAAATGAGCAGAATGCTAACAAACCAACTATTATTTCAAATGAAAAATCGTTTAAAGATTCTAATTGCACAGACATCACAAACCCAGGCCCCTACGGTGAGGGTCTGAGCTCTTTGACCAATACTGCTGTTAAAGGCTACAACAACAGGACAATAGGTGGCTAACCATGTCTGTATGTGTAAAACCCACCATAAGAGGGTCAAGTTAATAGATAGAATTAAACACTTGAGCCAAGAATGGATTGAAACAGCCATAGACATTTCCAAAGATTGGTAAGAAGTGAACTTAATCATAAGTGAAAATGTATTCAGATACTTGCAGAATACTAGATGAAAGTATCTGATAAAAGTCACTGAGGAAACAATATTAAAGATCTTGAGGTATGAATATAATATACAAGAGAAACAAGTGCATACATGATTCAACAAGCCACCAAATTTACTTTTCAAAGACATGATCTTCTGAAGTCCTTTCTCCAAAGTTGATGGAAATTGTAATAGCCGAAGTGTATGTCCAGTTGGAGCTGTATCAAATACAATAACAGAATAATCCATTGTTTGCACTAATCTGCAGGGAAAAATAATGGAGAAACAGATAATTAAAATAATTGACGTGAATAGTAACAAGTCAAGCACAGTAAGAACCTCCTAACTCTTTAAATCCTTGACTAATCCTAAAAGAAAACAACCAACAGTCATCGAATTTAGTTATCAAACAGAAAAGCACACCATATTCACCCCAAATAAATCAACAAAACCAAAGCTCTTGGATAATCCTTTTCTATACTAAATGCAAATAGGTTGCAATATGATCAGGTTGAGGAAAACACTATCCTTACTTCAGCATTTCTGCGAAACTCATTGCCTCATCAATGCCAGGAATTGAATTTGCTAATTCAGAGAACAAACCATCCATTCCGTCAGCTCCTGGAATTTCTTCATTTTCAACATTAGGATCAACTTCCTGCAAACGTTATACCCAACTAGTGAGTCCACAAGATGGCTAGAATAAAAAATTAACCTAACCAGTATCCTTAAAACTATCTACAAAAAGCATGAGCAGAAGAACAGAAAACACCAAATTCATCAAATCTTTGACCAGTCTTTCGTGAAAACAACGCACATTTATGAGTATCCCCCAATATATCCCATAAAAAAACACAAAATCCACATAATACCACAACCCCAAAATCCAAAGACTACAACTTTATACGAAATGATTGACAAAAAAAAAAAAAAGTACCATAGCGTATAGATTGGAGAAGCCATTGACCAAAGTAGGGGTCTTAGTGAACCGCTGTTGAAACGCGTCGCTGAGATTGTGAGCTGGGTCAGTAGAAATAATCAAACAAGAGGATCTGACACTTGCCAACAGAATCGCTATTATCGAACTACAAGTCGTTTTGCCAACGCCGCCTTTGCCTCCGACAAACACCCACTTGAGACTCTCCTGGTCCAGTATGTTCCGAACTGTCCCCTCCGGTATGTCAAGATCATCTGACGCCATTTTTTGTCTCTAGAGAGCAAAAGTCCTCAGCCTCCTGAAGGGTTCGTTTCGAATTGGAATTTCGGTTCAATTGAACTGTATTTGCGTAAGGATCTCGCCAAGTGCTATACTTTGGTTCACGAACACGACAACAGTACATAATCGAACTTCTAACAATTCGTAGCCGTTCTCGTGAGGAAAACTAGTTATGTGTGTTAGCTTTAGGACAGCGCATGGTAAGTGGATTTTCGCTAACTTGCACTAAAGAATTTGTGAATGCGAGCTTCGCTAACTTGTACTAAATAATAATAATAATAATAATTTTAGTTTGAATTACATCTACAAATTAAATAAAATTTAAAATATATTTGATAAAGTAATCTTATGAATTAATTAAATAATTTACTAGGATTAAAGTTAAATTTTTAGCTTAAAATATCAAAATTTATTTAGTAATTGAATTTATAGAATTAATTAAATAATTTACCTAGATTAAAGTCAAGTGTCCAACT
>JAOQMP010000009.1:28972733-28983337 GCA_027563575.1 Erythroxylum pedicellare | reverse complement strand
ATCTTAATGAGTACTTCTTTTGCTAATTCCACTATCTAAGTCAGCTTTCTTTTAATAATATAATTAATTATATTTCAAAGATAACAAATAAAACTATACTTAATTCTAATTTTTTAATTACTGTGTTAAAATTTAAATTTTTTTAATTTAGTTATTAACTTTTTAATGTTATATAATTAAATTAAAATTTTATTTTTCCTAATACTGTGTCCCCGTCAATTTTTAATTGAGTATTTATCTATTAATCGTATTAGTATGAATAAATTTTTGATATAATTTGTACGAATTTTGAATGATTAATCGTTAAATTAAAGATTTTTAAAATTTTGGTATTAAATTAAAAATTTTTAAATATTAGACATTTTTAATATGTTATTTCTAATAATAATATTGTAAATTTTACTTATTAAATAATAATTTCTTTTGAACTTTTTTAAAGGTAGCTAGTTGGGGTGCTTACCTTCTGTCGAGGAACGTTTTGGCGGTGTCGTTTGCTCCAAGAGACACTCATGAAGCTCAAGTACAGTTTGCTCTTGAACGTGGAGTTCCTGCACTCATTGGAGTTATTGCATCGATTAGGCTACCTTACCCTTCAAGATCCTTTGATATGGCACATTGCTCTCGTTGTCTCATTCCTTGGGGCCAATATGGTAGGTCAAGTCCTTCCATTTTTTGGTTTTTCTCAACGACAACGAGTCAGGTCGGTTTAGATTTCTTAAATCTCAAACGTAAATAAAAGAAAAAAGTTTAAGTATGAGTTTAAATTCGAGTTTGATCAATAATTAAACTCAATTTAATATGATTCAGTTCTAGTTTAATTTCAGGTCGGATTAGAAATTTTTTTTCAAACTTGATACCGATTGAGCCCAAATGCTCAAGTTCGAGTCCGATCAAACCCACAGCCCGAACCTACTTAGTTACATGATGATTTGAACATTTTTTTGGTTAGTAATGTGGAGGATTGTTCTTGCAGATGGACAATACTTGATTGAAGTTGATAGAATTCTACGTCCTGGAGGGTATTGGATACTGTCAGGGCCACCAATAAACTGGCAAAACCACTGGAAAGGGTGGGATAGGTCAAAAGAAGATCTTAATTCAGAGCAAACTTCAATCGAAAACGTAGCCAAAAGCCTCTGTTGGAAGAAACTGATTCAGAAGGGTGACATTGCAATTTGGCAGAAGCCTACCAACCACATTCACTGCAAAGTAGTCAGGAGAGTTTACAAGCGACCTGCTTTCTGCGACGACTCACAGGACCCTGACACTGCATGGTATTTTCCAACTCAGAACTTGAATGGTATATGTCAATGTTTAATGTTTCCATATTCTTTAAGATGATTCCAAAACCAATCTGATGATAAAGACAATGGCCTATTCATCTTACTTTCTCCCTGATGAAGCCTGAATATATTCGTTACCTGTCCCAACCACCAAATTTCTTATAAAGTTGGAACCTTTTTCCTATTCTTTATTCAGTTCCTGAGGCAAGTAGACTTTCCCATGTGCCAAACACTATTTCTAGGTACACCAAATTGGAGACTTGCTTAACACCACTACCTGAAGTATCAAACATAAAGGAAATAGCAGGTGGGAAGCTGGAGAAATGGCCTCGGAGATTGACTGCAATTCCTCCCAGAATAAGTAGTGGAAGTCTTGAAGGTGTTACAGCCGAAACTTTCCACGAAAATACTGAGTTGTGGAAGAGAAGAGTAGCATATTACAAGACAATAGATTATCAGTTGGCAGAACATGGACGATACAGGAACTTGCTTGATATGAATGCGTATCTGGGAAGCTTTGCGGCTGCTCTTGTCAATGACCCCATGTGGGTTATGAATACTGTACCTGTTGACCTACAGATCAACACTTTAGGAGCTATCTACGAACGTGGGTTGATTGGAACATATCAGAACTGGTAAGCTTAAACCTGAAGCCTCTTTAGGTCTAGTAGTAATGCATATAATTAGGTCAACCCTTGGCACATAGGATTAACAAGTCAGGTCAGACCGTGTTTTCATAAAACTTAAACCCAAACTCACTTTTATTTAAAAAATTTGAAATTGACTTAAAGACTAATCGACTTCGAATAATAGGTTTGTGCAAATCTCAATTTTTCGAGTCCAATCACGCATACAGACACACACTATTCCCACTAGGTTCTGATAGAGATTAACTTCGTAAAAAGCAGCACGTAAACAACCATCCTGTAGGTTTCTACAGTATCTGGTACCAACATTTAAGAAATGTTTGTTTCTTACAGGACATCCATGATCCAACCTGATTCCTGATGTTACAGGATAAATATTTTATTTGTCCCAGTCTGCCTGTTAAGGTTTGATGATATTAAACTAATGGTTTTTTTCATGTTCAGGTGTGAAGCAATGTCAACTTACCCAAGAACTTATGACTTCATTCATGCTGATTCAATCTTCAGCCTTTATCAGGACAGGTAATCCACGAATTTGTTTATTGTGTCATTGACTAGAACGAACATGCAGAGGCTCCTGTCAACTTTCCTGACAAGCTTTCTTGCAGATGCGAAATGGAAGACATTCTTCTGGAGATGGATAGGATCCTGAGACCAGAAGGAAGTGTAATTATCAGAGATGATGTGGATATGATCCTGAAGGTGAAGATTATTGTGGATTCCATGCAATGGGATGCTAGAATTGTGGATCATGAAAGGAGTCCTCATGAGAGGGAGAAGATTCTTCATGCAGTTAAGCAATATTGGACAGCACCAGAACCTGAAAACAAGACACTCAAAAGAAGAAGTTCATAACCATAATGTTTTCTTCTCTGCTCTGTTCAATTTTTCGATCAAAAACCATTTTTATTTTTTAACAATCATCATTTTTTATTGGATGCCAAGTGGTATAGAATTTTTATGCGACCTTTAATTGTTTATGTAATTTAAGAATTTTTAATTTTTAAAATTTTTATTATACACGAATTAACTAAATGTCACTAATATAATAATTTAATTTATCTTTTATGTATAAATCAAATCAATTAAACTTGATATAAATTAAATATTTAAATTATATTATTAATATAAATTAAATTAAATTGATTTAATTTGAGTTTAAAATTTNNNNTTAAAAGAAATTTCTGCAAAATGATGACGTTTTAAAAAGTTAAAAGTAATATTTTAAGAATTGGTCCAAAAGTTAAACTAGTAAAATAAGATATTTAAAATTTAAAAGGTTCAATCAGTATTAAATTATCATAAAACTAGTTATTTAAAAGAAATTTCTGCAAAATGATGACGTTTTAAAAAGTTAAAAGTAATATTTTAAGAATTGGTCCAAAAGTTAAATTAGTAAAATAAGATATTTAAAATTTAAAAGGTTCAATCAGTATTAAATTATCATAAAACTAGTTAAAAATTAAATGAAATTAAAAATTTTAAAATATGGTCGATAAAAATTATAGTTTAATTAAAAAAGTGTTAAATAAAAATTAATTGGTATATTTTAGTTTATAAAAATTGATTAGTTTACGAAAAACTAATTTATTACTTAATAAACTGATTGAATTTTAACAACAATGATTATTAGATTAAATCAAACTGAAAAATTAAAAGCTGAACTAAAAAATTAACTGATTCAAAATTTTTACTATTAAATGGATTAAATTATTTTTTTTTAAATCTTATTTGAACCTAAACTCGAACCATATGACCCGAACCGAACCATATGATCAAATCAAGTTTGATCAATTCAGGTATTCAAACTCAATCGCAACTCATTCTTAGACTAAATACTTTTTTTAGGTTCGAACTCAGACTTCAGAGGACACTAACCCAACTCGACCCATTACCAACGCTAATTATAACAGCACGGTTTGTCATCAAACAATAAAATTGCATCATTAGGCATTTCATACAACCTAAAGTTCAGAACCCCACAATCATGCAATCCTAGTCTAAAGACTCTTCATAATACTAACTGCTTGATTTCAGGTTTTGAACAGAATGTAACTCCCATGTTGTCGCCTTGCAGAAAGGTAAAAATGGTGAGGGCTCATTTCACAGAGTATGATGCTACTTGGAAAATCACATAATCCAAATAGAGACAAGGAAAATCATGGTAGATGGGTGGTTTTGAATAGTCACATTCAATCTTACAACTCTTGTTTCTCCTTAGTCATTGCATCAGCTTCAATTACTTCGAACTAACCACAAGTGTGAAAAGCATTACCATACAGAGTTAAATCAACTCCAGAAACAAAAGTTCCTGCTTGTTGGTTAGTCCAAGTTCATTCAAACTCAATGAGCTGTCGTCAATTCCGAAAGTACATCTAGGATATGGCATCACCTGCTCAACAACAACACAAAACAACGAGATCCAGTGCATCACATTCGTGGTACAACAGTGCACTAATTGAGAAGTATAATTACCATTCATCATAAGAGGATAGGTACTTAAGCATTGCGTTTGTAAAAACCATTTTTGGCAATCAGCAAAGCATTGAATTTTTAGGTAATCACTTACAACATTGTAAGTTCCAGGCCTGACAGTTCTCTGAAGATCAATGAAGTCAAAAAGAAGCTACAAAATAAAGCAATGAAGATCAGACAAGTCTAAAGTTAAAACAGGTAGCTTCAAAACATTTTTCAACCAATTACCTGAAGCTTGTCAGACTTTACAAAGCGTCGACCACAGCGGCTGCCATCTGGGAAACGAACAAGCAGAGTTACTGCGTTGTCATCCTGTAATGGTGGTTCCACAGGCAAGGAAGCTGCTTTTACAGCCAGTAATCTCTCAAAATCCTGTCATGAATAAGAGTTAAACAGATGGCTATGTATTAATTATATCAATCTCCCATACATTTTCCGCCACTTGTATGATGCATTAACCAATATTATTGAACAATAAGGTAATTACACTGACAAATTTCAAGAATTGAGGGGTGAGATAAAATCACATGAATAAAGTTTTACAGTTTTAGTTATAAAATTTTACTGATTTAACACAGTGGACTTTGATTGATGACATGTATTAAAAATTCCACTTCCTAAATTCACTTATCCGATTGGCTCATATAGTTTCTATAGCAACTAATTAACTACCTCTTCTTCAAGCGTATTGTTTCTGGATTCTTCTTCTTTCAAGCAAGAAATTTCAACTTTATTAGAGACATTTGTTTCCTTTTCTCTTTCAGCCGATAGCAATGCAAGATACTCATCATCCTGGAGGCAAAGTTTGAGAAGCTTTTTGTCAGAGAGAACACTATAACTGAATAGTGCAACTGAGGAGCAGGTGGTTAGAACCTGTTGCTGTCGTAGTGATTGCTGCGCAACAAGTGAAGATGATGGTGAATAGGGTAAATCCTGTGAATTTCCTGCTGACTTCAATAGTCAAAATGGTGAAAATGAAAAGTTAAAAAGTTATGTTCCATAGAAAAGAATCTAACTGAAGTCCTCAGCAATTTGAGATCTATTTAACATCTAAAAGAAGTGATATTCAAGCCATGCCTCAAATGGATTAAAGGGAAAGGCTTCAACATGAAATGACTAACAGTCTCAGAAAAAGAAAAGAGGGACTAAAGTGAAGTAAATACTTGTAATAAAAAGTAAACTAACAGGCCTGGAGTTTCCATCAAGTGGCAAATGCCAGCTACTCACAATTTCAACAAACAAAATGCCATTGATTGTGATGACTGCCATTATTTACTTAGTGATATGCTAATGAATGTGCATCTTCTCAGCTCCAAAATAGTTCCTCGTAAATATGACAGCATTACAAACCTTCTGCTCGGCCTTATTGACTTTCTCAGCTCTTGCACTTGAACCATGAGCTCTGACTTCCTTCTGGGCTTGATCACGAATTGCATCATCTTGTTCCGCTGTCTGAATGCAGTTTTATGTTAAAGGAAGTCAAGGACCATCAATATAAGAATATACACTAAAACTCAAATGAAGAAACCTTTAAGGACAATGATAGTGCATGAGCAAGCTCCTCATCTTCCAAGTTCGATTGCCTTTGTGGAAGCCCGACAGCAGATTCATCCTGCATCCATACCCTTGGTAAGGATTAAAGCTTGAGGAAGAAGTTGGTCAAAAGAGTATCATTATCTTCCCTTTACATTCAGAAAAACTACATTATTTATTCTTAAGACCCCTGTTCACACCTGCTTTGAAGCCTCAATAGCAAGTCGAAACATTTCGTCTTCTGCATCAGATAAATGTGCACGATCATCCCTAGAGACATGCTCACGAAATTCTGTACTTCCATCCCCAACTACAGGTCTAGGTGGTATATGCTGAAAGCTCCCATCATAACGATAGTTGACACCTCCTGCATGCTGTACCGGTTCATTACCGCTAGTTAAACTAGAAGTTCCAATTAGGTTGTACAGATTTCTTCTATAATTCGGATCTAGTAGTAACGAAGGCTTGAAACTTCTAAGAGCAGAAAGAATCGGTGAAATCCCACGTTGTTGAGCTTCCATTTGATTTGTCGAACTAAACAACAAACACAAACACATATAGAAAATTTTCTATAGTGACTGACTCGTCAAAGAAATTGGTAATTTCTTTTTAAAGAATCGAATAAAGCATTTTACAAAGGCATGTCACGAGAACGTCTTTCTCCTTCACCAAAATGCGCGTTCAGAGCTTCATCAAGATTGCCCCCATGTTCCTTCTCAAACAAAAACAAAGGAACAAAAAAAAGAAAATGAGAAACAACAAAACCATAGAAAGGCGAACAACACCAATTACCAAACCTAACCTACTTTCATATCAACAGCACATGGAATTAAAACCTACAGAAGCTTACAACAATCAAACTCAAACCCTAAAAAGCAGCACAAGATTAGGAAAATGCAATGCACCTCCAACTTCCGAAGTGCGACGGCCTGAGACTCGCCGGTCACTCCCATGAACGTCTCGATCGCTTCCCGAGTCGGTCTCGCCGCCATTGCAGAGTCAGGAAAAATTCCTTTTATCCTTTCTTTCTCGTTCGGTGGATCAGAGAAAGTATCAAACTTTCTTAAAAGCTGTAAAATTTATAAACAGTTAATTTGCGCGCCTTTACTCAACTTACGTGGTTTACCGAGAACTCGCCACGTGTACTTCTGCAACTGTCTTTGTCCTTTTGCTAAACGACACGCCGCATATATGGGGCCCAATTAAACATATTGACAAATATATCCCTGTCCTCCTTTAAATTTTCATCTTAGTCCAAATATGGCGTACTGATGCTACACCACTCCTCCTCGGTGAATTGATCTCGTAATTCAGAAATCCCCATTTCAAAGCCCTAACTCCCAAAATCTTCTGCGGTCAAGATGGAAGCAGACGACGACGTTTACGCCAATGGCGATGACGAGTCTAGCCGGAAGCCTGTTATTAGTGGCGAGCAGCTCGATATCGAAGCATACGCCGGACTTTACGCGGGAAGAACGAAGATTACACGGCTACTTTTCATCGCCGACCACTGCGATAACCCATCGATGCAGATGGAAGCGTTGCGTATGGCCTACGACGAGATCAAGAAAGGTGAAAACACGCAGCTTTTAGGAGAAGTTGTGCAGAAGATTGATGGGCGATTAGGGCCCAAGTACTCGATGGATAGCGAGTGGTGCGAGATGGTTGATCGCAGAGCCGAACAGAGGAAGGAGAGGCTTGAAATTGAGCTCAATTCCTACAGAGTAAAAACCCTCCAATCAAAATTTAATCTTGGTTGGGTTTTGATTTGTTGTTTGAATTGGTCCTTGTTTGCTTTGGTTTGTCTTGAGTGCAGACGAATTTGATTAAGGAAAGCATAAGAATGGGGTATAATGATTTTGGAGATTTTTACTATGCCCACGGTTTACTTGGGGATGCTTTTAAGAACTATGTTCGTACTCGTGATTATTGCACTACATCAAAGCATATAATCAATATGTGTACGAGTGCAATTCTTGTCAGCACTGAGATGGGTCAATTTACTCATGTTACAAGCTATGTTGGCAAAGCAGAGCAAACACCTGAGGCTCTGGACCCTGTCACCGTTGCAAAACTACGATGTGCTGCTGGATTAGCTCATTTGGTGTCTAAAAAGTACAAGCTTGCTGCGCGCAAGGTTCGTGACCTTATTTTCGTTCATGTTTCAATTTGTTCATTAGGCCGTTCCACCGGTTTCATGTTTTCTTTCTTCAATTTTATTTGGATAGTGTTTCTTTGGAATTACACTGGCTCAGTAGAATATTTTCTGAGAGATAGTGAAATAACTTGGTTGGACATTTGTTTGACCTGAAGTCTGCTTAAATTACTTTAGGAATCAGAGCTAGTATTTGTTCATTCAATTGATCATCACCCTATCTGCTTTTCCTCCACTGTTGCTGGAAATAGATAATCTACACCAAGGGGATGTAAGCATAACTTCATCTTTATCATATTTGTTTTCTCTTGGTGATATAACATGTTTGCATCTGTGCAGTTTCTTGAAGTGGGTCCGGAATTGGGAAATTCTTATAATGAGATTATTGCTCCTCAAGATGTTGCAATATATGGAGGACTTTGTGCACTTGCAAGTTTTGATCGCTCAGAGCTGAAGGTAATTTCATCATCAACTTCACCATCATGGTCGTAATCCTTTCATGCTAATCATAATTCTCAAAGGACTTCTCAATGTGCTCTTCTATTTTTGTTCTCAATTGTATTTACAGGCCAAAGTTATTGACAATCTCAACTTTCGTAATTTCTTGGAGTTGGTGCCTGAAGTGAGAGAACTTATTCACGACTTCTACTCCAGGTACCTTTTTATGATGTTTGATTGATCCCGTTTCTGTTGGTTATCGTTCTCTATATGTTGATCTTTGGAATATACTGTATCAAGGTGGCAATAGGCATGATTTCCTACGGAGAAGTCAAATATAAAGCTAAAATTGGATAGATCGATCTAGATATATTGTTGCAGCTTCGAATCTATGTAGTGTTAGATAGTAGAAAATTTTCTTGCCTAAGTTTTTGTTGGAGGTGACCACAAGCAATTGATCAGTTATCAATATATTTCAAATATAAAACAGAAGGTATTCTGATTTTACACTATTTATATATTGTTGGTAAGTGAAGGGATTCTGTTTGGGTAATCTCTTTTGCACTTTTGTTTATGTTTTGTCAAAATTATTTTGTTTCCAACTATTGTAATGTGCCAATGATAAGATTTCTGGCATTTTTGTATACTTTTGGCGTATATATTCATATTTGACCTTTCATTTCTCCTGAAATTCTTTAATAGCAGTGCAAGTTTTGCCAAAATTAAATGCCCTTTTCCAAATATATTGTCTCCGATGCAGCCGCTATGCTTCTTGCCTGGATTATCTGCAAATTCTCAAAGCCAACTTGTTACTTGACATCCATTTGCATGACCATGTTGAGATGTTGTATGATCAAATCCGCAATAAAGCTCTCATTCAGTATACACACCCATTTCTATGTGTTGATTTACGGATGATGGCTAATGCTTTCAAAACAAGTGTCTCTGGACTGGAGAAAGAACTTGAAGCCTTGATTACTGACAATCTCATACAGGTCAGTTTTTTCTGCCTACATTTGTTTTCATTTTACTATATCTGGTGTGAAAGAACTTGCATGGAAGTTGGAAACCCAATCTTTTTCCTGTCCCCTTCTGTCATAGGAAAGATTCTTGAACAGAGTCTTGAGTGTACTTTATGTGCACACATGAATCATCTTCCAGCCTTTTGCTTTATGGAATTATTTCTTACATTAACCTAGGGTTGCCAATTACTATAGCTTTTAATAAATAATGATAACACTTGCAACGCATTTGTAGGCTCGGATTGATTCGCACAACAAAATTCTATATGCACGGCATGCAGATCAAAGGAATGCAACTTTTCAACGGGTTCTACAAACTGGAAGTGAATTTGAGAGGGATGTGCGAGCCATGCTTCTAAGGGCAAATCTTATCAAGCATGAATACATTATCAGAAATAAGAAACTTTGATTGTATGTTTCAGCTGAGTGGTTAGACATGGTCAACATTCTTTTCATCAAGGTTATTGAGTTCCTCTTTATGGATACTCTGGTGGCACTGAAGCAGGAGTTCTTAGTCTTAAATCCTCAAACAAATTTAACAGTCTCTTAGTAAAACATTGGATGGTGAGGATTGTGGGATACATATGCAACAATGGTTAGTTGTGAAGTTTGTGTTTGTATATGCTTGGAATTTGCATGACAAGTGACAAGTGCTGTAACCCATTCTTTTCTCATTATTCGTTATGTAAACTCATCTGTTAATGAAGAAACTTGACGGCATCTGAGAATGCAAATCAATAAGGAATGCTTTTGGCAATGAATCTGCGCTTTCTTTTTTCTTCAAATTTGAATAGAATTATGACTGATAATAATTATATATTAGATATAAATTAAAGATAATTATTTTTAATTAAATAAATTTATTTTATTCTTTTACATAATATTTATTAATAAATTATTTTATTTTATTAAAATAAATAATTTAAAATTTAAACTTTATATTTACAAATTAATATTGATTTTAAATGTATTTTAATTATTAAATCAAATTTTATTTGAAATTTACATATTTTGAAAAATATTAAAGTTAAATATGTTTATTAATAATCTT
>JAOQMP010000009.1:28950171-28961204 GCA_027563575.1 Erythroxylum pedicellare | reverse complement strand
GACCGGTTCAATCATCGATTGAATCGGTGTGACGTCATAATTACGCAATAATTATATTTAATTATATATAATATTAGTAATATTAAAAAATAGAAAAAATATACCAAATAATGTTAAAAATATTAAAAAATAAAAAATTTATTGAACCAGTGGTCCAACTGGACCGGTTCGATCAATCAATTGACTGATTTTTACCGGTTCTCACTGGTTCAATTAAAGACTAATTTTTAAAGGTCACCCGAATTGGATAACCGAACGATTACCTGTCGAACCAGCCGGTCTGGCTCGGGTTTCAAAATAATGAATAAGACACTCAAATTTGAACTCAATCTGAGGTAGAACCTCAATCTTAATTGACTATAGCCAATGTAGAGTCAAATTAATTTAATGCTAATTTGTTGACTTTACTTTGGGTTGAATTAGGTTGAATTGAACTTGTTTTGTCATTCTTAATAAGAGATTAGATATGAAGACGATAATTTTAGTCGGATCAAACGTAAAGCTAACATACTCAAATTCAAGATTAAAACAAGTTATTGTAAATGAATACATGCCAATTTAAGTCATTTGTTTTAATAATTAAAAGAATAATTAATTAAACAGATATCATATTATCAAGGTTAATGTGTTAAGCAATGTGTTAACACATTAATCAAATAAATGTGTTAATCAAATAATCTAATACAAGGTTAATGTGTTAATCAAATAATCTAATCCAAGGTTAACCTAGAGCATCTGAAAGAGAAGATCTTCGTGTTATAATAATTGAATCAACTCTCTTGTTCTTCCAAACCCCATTTGATGTACGGTGTCGGTGGTTGATCGAACAATTAATTTAACGTAGCGTCTTGTCTTAAGACAATCATTAGTTGCCATAAAGCAGAAAATGTATAATTAATATATTTGGATAATATTAACGAGAAAATAACCAGTACACGAACCTTACCAGGATCTGACAGTTTAGCTACAAATGGAAAGATAGCTTGAAGATGACTGCAGTTTCGTGGTATTCTTTTATGAGCTTTATGTTTCTTTACATGGGTTTATTTATGGAGAATTTAAAAAAAAAATTCAAATTAGTTGATTGTCTTGCTGTTATTTAAAAAAAATAATTAAAAGAGTTTTATATAATAGACTATTTAGTAATATAAAAATAAAAATATTTTTAATTTTAACTAAATTTTATTTTATAATAAAAATTATTTATACATATAAATATTATTTAAAATATATTAAACAATATACAAAGCACAATATATTAATTATTATATAATTTTAACCCATCTAAACATAAATAAAAATATATCTAATCAAATCTTTTATATAGATTATAATATAAGTAAAATAAATATAAAAAAAGTCAAATAATACTATATAAATATCAAAATAAACTTGAAGACGTGTTTGTGGGTATTCTGGGAATTATGTGTAAAGCATAAAAGTAAAAGAGATTAAAAAATAAGCTTATTAATTTACCTGAAAAATCTAATTGAAAAGGTACTTTTTTCAAAAGTTCCAAATTTGAGCTTATTAAAAAGTTATATTTTAGCTTCCAAAAAAGCTATTTTTATTAAAAAAAGTACTTTTAGATTTTATAATCAAACACATAGTTTTCTTAAAAATAGCTTTTGCAGTGAAAAAAAGTGCTTATTCTCCTTCCAAAAACTAAACCTTAATCAAATTCTTACTCCTATGCTTATTTGTAAATCTCTTTTGAACTTGGCAAAACTAGAAACTTTGTGCATAGAATATATTAATGTCTATATTAATTCTAAAGTTTTTAATAATAGAATCTGTCCAGTGGTTAAATTGAACGATTCGAAGTACCTATAAAATGATGTCAATATTAAATATTCATTTAATAATTTATTTTTAATTAAACTTTATTTTTTTCATAAATAAAGATAATCTCTTTCAATTATATTTATAATTATTTAATTTTTAGTTAATTTTATGACAGTTTAATATCGTTGAACCTTTTAAACCTTAAACTTTTTATCTTAGGAATTTAACTTCGGATTTTTAAGACATTAATATTACCATTACGATCATTTAATTTAATTTTTAAATCCAACTCAAATTAACTAAAATTGTTCAAAATCAGTAATTTAAAATAATTATAATAAATTATTAGTTTATATATTAATATGATTTAATTGGCTTACATGTGTTATTTATGTTAATGTATAAGGTACCAAAAGTAAGAGAGAGCATAAAAGTCTACAGAAAAGAGAGTATCCAATACGAAGAACACATGCAAAGAAGAAAGTGAAACTGATTTCACTTGCTTCCTCTGGCATTACAAAGAAAATGTCAAAAGAAGACTAATGTTCATTGCATTTCATCGGTATTCACAGACTTTTTATCAGAGGAAGGAGGGAGATATTGTGACAGAAGAAGAAGAAAGGAGGAGACCGGAGAGGTGGGTTAATCCGAAAAGTCAACCCAACCGACCCTTTTGCCTTTTTTGGATTTGTGTATTTGTAAGGCTTCGAATAGTCCACATGTACCGTTTTATCTTCACCCTGTTCTTGGCATGTCCTCTCTCTTACTTTTCCTCATCTCTGATTGTACAATCCTTTCAGGCCCTTGCGTTTTCTGCTTTATTCAGTTTCTCAGTATAGTCATCAGGTCATGCAGAGAAGAACAAGCTTAGCTTAGGTTCGTTTAGCTATTTAGCCTCAGAACTAGGCCTGAATTCCTTTTCATGTGAAACTATATTGTCTGTTTCTTATATAAACTCATCACTCTACTGGTGCCCTTTACACGAAAGGGTTTGTGAGAGAAGCCAGAGAGAGGGATAGAGAACTAAGAGCAAAGCACAGAGAGTTTTGGAAGTTACTTGCTTGCCTTCTTTCTCTTTCTTTCTCTCTATAAAGGTTAGGATTTTCCAGTGGAGAGGAAGTTGGAGACATTTGGATTGATTTTATATCCTTCTGTCTCCTCTACCTCTCTTGCATATCTCTTCTTGTGTCTTCTCCTCCATTAAAGATTTGATTTTTCTCTTCATCATCTCCATTTTCATGATACCCAGTTCGGTTTTAGGTTCGGGGTTGTCGCTTTTATGGTTTATGATCAATGAGAAGTAAAAGTGAAAAGCAAATCTGCCATTGACGTGGTTTTACTTTCTCGGTGTAGAGGGCTTGTAAAGAACGGACCTTTTGTGTAAGATCACAGTGAAAAGAGTTAAGTTAATGAGTTTTGGGGGATTTCTTGACAGCGGTAGTCCTGGAGGAGGAGGAGGAGCGAAAATCGGGGCGGATATACCGTACAACCATAACATGCCCACCGGTGCAATTGCTCAGCCACGGCTTTTCTCACGGTCGACGATCACCAAATCCATGTTCAACTCTCCTGGACTCTCTCTTGCTCTTGTACGTCAGACCACCGTTGGTTTTCTGTTTCTCATTCTTAACTTTCCACTGCTCTGGTGCTTTTTGTTTAGTTTTCTTGCTAAAGTTTTGTGCTGTTCATTAGCAGCAACCGAATATAGATGGCCAAAGTGACGTGGGTACAGTAGCAGAGAACTTTGAAGCTAGCGTGGGAAGGAGGAGTAGAGAAGACGAGCACGAGAGCAGATCTGGGAGTGATAATATGGATGGAGCTTCTGGTGATGATCAAGATGCAGCCGACAATCCTCCGAGAAAGAAGAGATACCACCGACACACTCCACAACAAATCCAGGAACTTGAAGCGTAAGCTTCTGTCAGATTTCTGAATTTTCTTACTCAATCACATGATACGAAGGATTTTGCTTCACAAGTCCTCTCTTTTTTTACAGTGTGTTCAAAGAGTGTCCTCATCCTGATGAGAAACAACGATTGGAGCTAAGCAGAAGACTTTGCTTGGCGACGAGGCAGGTCAAGTTTTGGTTTCAGAATCGGAGAACTCAAATGAAGGTAAGGTTTTGATCAAGGACCTGGTGCTTTGTCAGGGAGTTTGTTATGAGAGTGACGTTGAAATGGAGTTTTTTGTATTTCTGAATGCTCCAGACACAATTGGAAAGGCATGAGAACAGTTTACTCAGGCAAGAGAACGACAAGCTTAGAGCAGAAAACATGAGCATCAGAGATGCGATGAGAAACCCGATTTGCTCCAACTGTGGTGGTCCGGCTATAATCTGTGACATTTCGCTTGAAGAACAACATTTAAGAATAGAAAATGCTCGACTGAAAGATGAGCTCGACCGAGTTTGTGCTCTCGCTGGCAAGTTCTTGGGTCGACCCATTTCTTCAATAGCTTCACCAATTGGCCCTCCACTGCCAAACTCAAGCCTAGAGCTTGGAGTTGGCAGCAATGGTTTTGGTGGTGTAAGTAGTGTGTCTTCAGCTTTGCCTTTGGCTCCTGATTTTGGTGGCGGGTTTTCGAGCGCCTTACCAGTGATGACTCCCACTAGGCCATCGACCATCGGATTCACGGGGCTGGATAAATCCTTGGAGAGATCTATGCTCTTGGAGCTCGCTTTGACTGCCATGGATGAACTGTTTAAGATGGCTCAAACTGATGAGCCACTTTGGATCAGAAGCATAGAGGGTGTTAGAGAGGTACTGAACCAGGAAGAGTACATGAGAACTTTCACTCCTTGCATCGGAATGAAGCCTAATGGCTTTGTCACTGAGGCCTCTAGAGAGACAGGTGTGGTAATCATCAACAGTTTAGCTCTTGTCGAGACTTTGATGGACTCGGTGAGTTGTTTTAGATTGATTATATGGTTAAATTTAGTTGATGAGTACTGAAGATTGCTTTAGTAACTCTCTTTTCTTTTTATAGAATCGATTTGCAGAAATGTTTCCTTGTATAATTGCTAGGACTTCCACTACCGATGTGATTTCCAGTGGAATGGGAGGAACCAGAAATGGTGCTCTTCAGCTTGTAAGTTACAACTTCTAGTCCCTGTTAAGCTTTATTCTATTGCATGTTAACACCATCTTAAACAACATAATCTTTTATCAGATGCACACTGAGCTCCAAATTCTTTCTCCTTTGGTTCCAATTCGTGAGCTCAATTTCCTACGCTTCTGCAAGCAGCAAGCTGAGGGTGTGTGGGTTGTCGTTGATGTGTCCATTGACAGTGTCAGAGAAACTTCTTCTGCTGCACCTGCAATTCTGAACTGCAGGAGGCTTCCTTCAGGTTGTGTGGTTCAAGATATGCCTAATGGTTACTCCAAGGTAAGGTCTTCAGGTTTTTTTTTAAAGTGCTTTTGCTTAGTTTAGTCCCTTGGGAACCTGATCTTTTTACATTTATTGCAGTTCTCCAGGTGGTTGTTGAAGCAACATCATCTTTTAGGTTTAGTTGAGTGCATTTAATTTGTGGGAAAACACCAAAAACCAAAATTTTGCATTTCCCAACCCCTAAGCTTGTTTTTTTTTCCTGCTGATTACTCACCTCATTTCCACACTGTTACTAATAATTTTACTCTTCCAAAGAATCTGAACCTTCTTCGTTAAGATTATCATTATAGTTTACAGTTCAAGTTTCAACAACTAGGGATATGCGTAAATCAATGGAGGAATCCTCCGTTACTCATGATCTTGGTGCCTGTAAATGCCTTGTTATCTGCAACAATGTGTGAATAAACAAAACATTTGATGTTTCTATTCCGATAATTGATGCTGTCAATGTTACTTCACATTGAATAATGCAAGTTCTCGTGATCTGGTTCCAGACTTAATGTGATTTGTTTCCATTTTTTAAACTCCCGTTAGGATCTTGTAGTCAAAAACTCCATGATTGACTATATATATATATATGCGTGTGTGTGTGTATCTTGTACAAATCTCGATGCCACCTTCTGGGTTGTACTTTGTTCCTTCAAATCTTCCAGATCCTTACCTCTCTTTTACTATTATTTTTTGTCTGCATACACAAGGACAAATTCTATACCCTTTCATTGAGCCCAGACCTGCGTTGTTCCCAATAGTTGCCTGTTTCAGGAAGAGACCTTCTTCAATGGCATTATTCTATAGTTTATTTTCAGAGTTTTGACTTTTGAAATGAAAAAATAAGGTTTTTTTAATCAGAAACACTTAATTATCAAGCTAAATTTGTGTGCAGGTTACTTGGGTTGAGCATGCGGAATACGATGAAAGTCAAATTCATCAGCTTTGCCGGCCGTTGATTAGATTCGGTATGGGGTTTGGAGCTCAAAGATGGGTTGCCACCCTCCAACGGCAGTGTGAATGTCTGGCTATTCTCATGTCATCATCTGTACCCACCAGAGATCACACAGGTTAGTCACTTAATTTCTTCTTGTTAATGATAAATTCACTTTAAAGATTCGATCTTTCTAATGTTTTTCGGCAACTGTAGCCATATCTGCGAGTGGTCGAAGGAGCATGTTAAAGCTGGCTCAGAGAATGACGGACAACTTCTGTGCCGGAGTCTGTGCGTCGACGGTGCATAAGTGGAGCAAACTCAACGCCGGGAATGTGGATGAAGACGTCAGGTTGATGACCAGAAAGAGTGTAGACGACCCTGGCGAGCCACCGGGTGTTGTGTTGAGCGCCGCCACCTCAGTTTGGCTACCGGTGACCCCACAAAGACTTTTCGATTTTCTACGCGATGAGCGGCTCAGGAGCGAGTGGGACATACTATCCAACGGTGGTCCTATGCAGGAAATGGTTCATATCGCCAAAGGCCAAGATCATGGCAACTGTGTCACGCTTCTACGTGCCAGTGTAAATACCCTCTAACCAAGTTACTCTCGTTTTCAATTTCCGAGAATATTTCTATGCTCTTGCTTTGTTTTTACTTCGGGATTTCTGGGAAAAAGTCACATGCAAGGATTAGTTTTAAAAAAGTCTGGTTATGGCCATGGTTGTATGGTCAATCAGTTTGTCGCTTGTAGAGATAAAGAAAGGTAAAAGTTGTATCTGATAGGACAAAACCAGAACTTGGAAGTATATATAAGGACAGGCCGCAGCAGATTTCAGGGACAGCACTTCTGTTGTAAGCTTTCTAAAAGTCAAAACATGCAACACCTGTCACATTTCTGAGATAATTCTGATATTTTTGTTTCCATAGAAAATGTGATTGAGTGGCAATCTTTTGTAAATTTGATAGAGGTATAGGGGCATTGTGGTAACTGAAACCAGTATTTATCATTTTCTCCATACCATGTTGTTCAGGCAATGAATGCGAACCAGAGTAGTATGCTGATACTGCAGGAGACATGCAACGATGCCGCGGGTTCGCTTGTGGTGTACGCGCCGGTTGACATACCGGCCATGCACGTGGTGATGAGCGGCGGGGATTCAGCCTACGTGGCGCTTCTTCCTTCAGGCTTCGCCATCGTCCCTGATGGTCCAGGCTCACGTGGGTCCCCATCCTCCAATGGCAATGTCGCCGGAGCCGGAGGTGGGTCCCAGAGAGTGAACGGATCACTCCTGACCGTGGCGTTCCAAATCCTGGTGAACAGTCTCCCGACAGCTAAACTCACCGTGGAATCGGTGGAGACAGTCAACAACCTTATCTCTTGTACTGTACAGAAGATCAAAGCAGCTCTCCAATGTGAGAGCTGATCATGATCATGGTCACTAAGTATTATTATAAATAGTCGGCTATGGTGAGAAAGAGTTGCGTGGGTGTTGAGTCAAGAACGAACCAAGCTTGGAAACTAGTTCCATGGTGGTTATGGAATCAGAGAGAGTAGCTAGTCTTCCTTAAACACAAGGCAAGGCTGGTGGTTCGGGTATTGACTCTGGTCGACCCTGGAACGTTATTGAACGGAGGTCTTTAGTGTCATCTTGTTCCTGTTAGGGTTATCTTCAACATGCACGTTAACCCTATTTGGGGCTTGTTTTTGTATTTAATCAAATTCACTTTTTAGTTTTTCTAAAAAAAAATTAAAAAGTATATTATTAATTTTTTATATTAAATTTTAATTTATGCGTTTTTAGTATATTCATAATAAAATTAATTAAATATCTAAAATAAAAGATATCAATTAATTATATATCTAAAATAAAAGAGAATAAATAATTTTCTAATATTACATCCATTCAATCACATTTCATTCCATTAAAAATCTTACGTTTAATCGAACATATCCTTAAATACGAACATATCCTTAGATAAGTTTAGTAAGAGGAGAGAGCGAGTACGAGACCTTATCAATATAAAAAGTACATTAAAAATATGAATAAATTTTTATTTTTAATTACATAATAGACAATTTTCACCAATTAAATAACTTTTTTTGGAGTATAATTTCTCAAATAATAATTATAAAATTTAAAATATATAAAATATATTTTTTTCAATTAGATCCATTTTTTACAATACATTAAAATTCTATTTGGGTTTTTAGTTTTATGGGTCATTTGACATTATCATAATGATTAGTGAAGGCAATTGAGTAACACGTGTCATGATATTATTGGTGAACCAGGGCATTTAATGAGAATGCAGAAACTGTTGGGAGAAAAGGTTGGTGTCCAATGTCCATTTAATGCTTGGGAATTTGGCTTACGTGTAAAATCCAAACAATTGTTTAATATTATATATATATTTCATAATTAGCTAAAAGTTAAATAAGGTTAGAATTATGGAAAAGTCTTTTTGTAAAATTTATAAAAAGAGAAGGTTGTATACATCAACAATCCTCTCTCGACTCGCTGCCAAGTTGAGCCGAGCCGAGCCTATTTGAATACTTACGAAAGACTCAAAAATAGCAAAAAGCTAACTTTCTACTAAACACGAGAGAATATTTTAAAAATTGGGCCGAAAATTAAATCAATAAGACAGAGATTTAAGATTTAAAAGGTTCAATTAGCATTAGATTATCACAAAATTGATTAAAGATCAAATAAAATTAAATAATTTGAAAAATAATTGAAGAAAATTATCATTTCTTATCGAAAATTTTAAAGTTTCATTAAAAAATAATATTAAATAAAAATTAATCTGTTTATTTTTATTTATAAAATTTATTAGTTTAAAAAAATTTTCGACTGATTTGCAAAAAATTTGATAAGTTAATTAATAAATCAATCAATTTTTAATAACAAAAATTATTAAAATAAATTAACAAAAAATTAAATATTAAACCAAAAATTAACTAATTGTAATTTTAAAGTATTTGAATAAACATCACAACGAACTCTGGGAAAATCTGACCATTTTTATGATCAATTTTACTGGCTTTCTTCACCATTTTCTCTCATTATTTCATATACAGGTCTACTTTACCAGATAGCCATGGGACAAAGTCGGGTTCTTTTTGGATTTTGCCCTCGACAGACTCAAAGAACCAGCTGGAGCAAACCCCCTACCAAATGGAACAAATTAAATACAGATGGAGCTTGCAATCAGGCATCGTCCTCAGCATCAGCAGGAGGTCTTTTCTGAGACAGTGCAAGCATCTAGATTGAAGGGTTCAGTCAGAATCTAAACTGGTACAATCCGATATCAACCGAACTCTTAGGCATCTATACAGGTCTCAAATACGCGTGAAACCTGGGATTTCATAGGATCGTATTGGAGGTCGATTCTACTGTAGTGATTGCTATTTTCTGTTCGGCAGCCCACCGCTCTCAGGCGTGCAACCCCATCATCCAAGGTATTAATAAACCTTTTGTTCGTAACTAAAGTGTTACTCATCGCTATATCTATCGAGAGATTAATAAATTTGTCGACTGACTTGCAAAATCTGCTAGTCCCGTTAATGTAAGAGTTAACTTATTTTGACATTACATTGACCGGATGCCACCTCCTCCTATTAGAGAATCTGTCGAGGCACAATTCCCCTAAACTTAATATACAGTTTGGTGCGTTTTCCTATATTTAAAAAAAAACTCACAACGAACGGACCAACTTCTTTGATAATTACTTACAGTAAACTACAGACTGTCCCTGTAGTTTACATATCTCTCCCTCTCTATTGCATGCAGGAGGACCGTACGGTAGTAGCAGCAGCAGTGGCTCGTGAGAATCGCAGGGTTGCTTGTACGGGAATAGGTTAGATGGAGACGAAAGCAATAAAAGACTCAAGACAACGATAGTCTCTATCATACGATTCGTATCCTCTACAACGAAACTGGTCCAGACTTTTTAACTTCAACATATTCTCAGTTTCTTAACTTGACTTTTCCATGATGTTCTTGCTCCGCCATGCTCACATGGTCGTCGTTGTTGGGGGTTTCGCGTTGCATGTTACTCTGATAGAAACAGTTTCTCTATTACATAAGGATAAAGTTGTGTATTACCAACGTTCCCAAATTTTGCAGCTCAGCAGAATTTCAACTCCAACTTAGGGTTGATGATGACAGTGATAGTTGATTAATGTTGTCCAAACTCAAATGTTGATGTTTAACTAAGCTAGGTCGAATTCTTAAACTCGGTCTGAGTCTAGACTAATTGAAAAGCTTTTGGGACCCAGGCACAAGAATAGTAAAAACCTTAAGCCTAACTCCTCAGTAAACAACAAGTGATAAGCCTGTTGGCATGCAGGACCAAACCATATTCAACCAATGGGACCAAGTTCTTGATGATTCCTTGTAGCAAACTACAGCGAATTAGTACAATCCATCTCTGACATCTTCCATGCAGAAGCAGTGCTCGCGAGTAATATAATGTCGCATTCGCAGGGTTATCTATATAGGAACAGGAGAGATGAAGACGAAAGCAATAAAAGTCAAGACAACGATAGGCTCTATCATAATATCCACTAGAGCCAAACGTAGGCTTCGACATGACGTCCTAGCTCCCCCATGGCCACTTGCTCGTGTTTGTGGGGGTGCCACGTCTTACCCTTTTTCAAATGAAGCCTTTTCGATGTACTTCCATGGCTGTCAAGAGCACACGTTCAAGTCTTGGATCATACTTATCTTTTAATACGATTGACCTAATTTTACATAAGTAATTAAACTTAAATTTAAATAATCAAATTCAAATTCAAATTTAAATAATTACTTTTAAATATAACTAATTGATCATATCATATTATATTCAAATATTAACTAAAAATCGTATTAAGTAATTAACAAATAATATATTTTATTATTAAACTATTTCCTATTTTTAAAATTAATTT
>JAOQMP010000009.1:28935926-28947342 GCA_027563575.1 Erythroxylum pedicellare | reverse complement strand
ATAATTTTTATTAATAATTAATATATCAAATAATTTAAAAATATTTTTAATTATTACTAAACTAAAATAAAAAAATAAAAACCAATTTTCGAACTGCATCCCATCCCTAAGCCCCTTTTTAGGTAGAGCGGGTTCACACTCAACACGCAATTCAAACACAAAAACCCTAATTTGGTTAGAGACCGATACATCTGACCCTGACCGTTACGGTCAAAGGACGGTCAAAAGCCCGCCGAATATTCCGCTCGCATCAATCTCTGTCTTCTTAAACAAATTTTAATATCCTCAGAGAACCGCAGGATGACCGTAGGATCATTCACATGATTACCGATCGACGGTAGCGAATCGCCGTTTGACCGAAGTACGGAAAATAGCTCGAGGCCTTTGGAATGACTGGCCATGGCTCGATCTTTGACCAAACGAAAAATCAAAGCTCAATCAAAGAGAAAGGGACACATGTTGGGTTCGTGTTCTTGAGAGAGAGATTCTAAATTCAGGAAAAGAAATTAGAGAGATCTGTTTTGTTTGATCTCTTTCATTTTCTCTCTGTTTCCTTTTCTCTTTCAGATTTCCCCTCTCTCTCTTTCTCTTGAATTGTGAATCAGGGAGGAGAGAGAGAAGGTTGATTTTAATCCTTTTTTTAAATTTTTTTTGGTTTTGATT
Organism: Erythroxylum pedicellare; assembly: GCA_027563575.1. Classification (NCBI taxonomy): domain Eukaryota; kingdom Viridiplantae; phylum Streptophyta; class Magnoliopsida; order Malpighiales; family Erythroxylaceae; genus Erythroxylum; species Erythroxylum pedicellare. Next base: position 28,946,679 of record JAOQMP010000009.1, on the reverse strand, counting down.
TGGGATTTTAAGGGAAAGTTAGGGTTTGGTGGAAACAGGAACAATGAATGTCATGCGTCGGTTGAAGAGCATTGCGTCTGGTCGTACTTCCATATCATCTGATCCAGTAAGTTTTTTTTTTAATTTTTTTGGTTTAGTTAATTAATTTCCTTCACTTGCTAGATTTCATTTTCTTAGGAGTATTAAGTAAAAAAAATTGATCTTTTTGGAGATCGATTGATCGATCAAGTTGTCTCCACTTTGAGATCAATTTGTCTGTTGGGCTTGACAGTTTCTATATTTGGTTAGGATATTTAAAGAATTTGGAAAATGTGGTATGTGCTCTAGATAATCAATTAGTTGTAACTGCAGTAGGTAATTTATTTGTCAACTCCCAATTATTGGCTCTTAATTCGTTCATTACAACTTATAGCCTGTAGTTTTAATTTTTCTAAAATTTTCAATGTTTTTAATGAAAATGAAGTTGGGAGAGGGAAGAAGAATCCTCAGGTTGTCTAAAAGATTCCAGAGATGAATTTAGTCATGCCTGCCCAATTTCTATCGTGTATAAGATGTTTCAAGGAAGTTTCACGTACTAGATATAGTAATTTAGGAAGAAAACGACTTTTCTTTTGTTTTTCTGAAGTGCTTATGATCAAAGTAACCATTTTCGTTCCTTCGAATGAAGTTTCAGTCAATTTTTTTCTTTGTTTGTTCGTGGGTCCATTGTCAAATTATTGTTGATGTGCTGCTTGCGAACTTGATAATGATCTTGTTTTTTACAATTCTGTTGTTACACAGGGGGGAGACTCTGGGACAAAGAGAGCCAAGGTTGATAAAGAAATAGAACGGATCACGGGAGAAGCATGTGTAGTTGATCAAAATGCCATGGGTCTGGAGCAGCACATGGCTTCCACGTCACTGGTTGCTGCCGCAAGCACATCTGAACAATCTTCAGTCACTGCAGTAGAGACATCAGGCTACGATCAGCTTCCGAAAGAAATGCATGAAATGACAATCAGAGATGGCAAGACCAATAATTATGATGAGAAGGTTGGTTTGCTCAATTATACATGTGAAATAACTCAACATTACTGGATTTGGTAGGATTTTTTATTATGGCAGGAATATGAATGAGATTGATTCTGTTTCTCTTTGTGAATTGCATCAAGTGTCTCATTATGAATTTTGTAGCATACGGAGGCTGCTGTTGTGAGTGGTAGAGGAACTGAAGCTGGTCAGATCATTGCAACCACAGTAGGTGGTCGAAATGGACAGCCAAAGCAGGTATCTGGTTCGGTTTTATTATATTTAGTATGAAACTAATTAACTTAATTCTTAATGGTTGGCAAAGCTTCTGTCAGTCTCATAGTTACTTATTTGGCACGTTCAGGGTTGTTTCAGTTTATGACTGTTTGACAATAATGGTTGACATTTTCATCTTTTCTCGTTTGTAGACAATATCATATATGGCAGAGAGAGTGGTTGGGACAGGTTCATTTGGTGTTGTCTATCAGGTAAATAAAACTAACCAAGTGTGTTGTATTCTTCTGCATTTGCCTTTTACTTCTGTATCTGTGTGGCAATGGTCTCATCTCCTCTCATCTTATGTGATGCTTTTGGTTAATAGGCTAAGTGCCTGGAGACTGGTGAATCAGTTGCGATAAAGAAAGTGCTGCAGGATAAGAGATACAAGAATAGAGAACTTCAGATCATGCGCATGCTTGACCATCCTAATGTTCTACACCTGAACCATTTTTTCTTTTCAACTACAGAAAAGGATGAACTATATCTTAACCTTGTCTTGGAATATATGGCTGAGACTGTTCATCGTGTTTCAAGGCACTATAGCAGGATGAACCACCATATGCCCATTATATATGTGCAATTGTATACATATCAAGTAAGTTCCATACGTTCCATATCTTTACATTGCAACATTCTAGTGTAAATATTTGCCTCTTGCAGTTTTTCCTTGCTTCTTCTGGAATCATTTTGTTCTCTTTATGTAGATTTGTCGTGCTTTGAATTACTTGCATAATGTAGTTGGTGTGTGCCATCGAGACATTAAGCCACAGAATTTACTGGTGAGTTTTCTTTCCTTGTTACTCTCATCACTTGGATGATGATTTGAAAAGTCTTCATATTCATGGATTTCTGTCTACCGCTTGACGTTTAGTACTTTGTTTTCCTGCTTTATGTATTTGAGATTACTATTCCATGCCATTTCTGTTATGATTAAGAAATTAGCAGATAAATATTGATTTATTTACATGTTTCACTGGGGATTGGGCGCACTAGATGTGAAAATGATAGCCATCAGTTGTGAAAAGAGCCTAAACAACTCTTCTTTACCTGGAAATCTGGTGCCATTGATTGGTGCAGTTTCTAGTGTAAAGTTTTGTGATTGCTGTGACAGCAACATGTCCTCTTGTAGTTTCGTGTCCACAATAAAACATGATTTCTTGAAGCTTTGATGTATTCTGCAGGTCAATCCTCAAACTCATCAGCTAAAGATATGTGATTTTGGGAGTGCAAAGATGCTGGTATGGTTATTTCCTTTTTTCTTCAAAAAGTTTTAATGTTTTGCCTACATAAAGAGAAACTAATTTATGTTTATTTACCTATTTTTAGGTGCCAGGAGAATCCAACATTTCTTATATATGTTCACGGTATTATAGGGCACCTGAACTTATATTTGGGGCTGCAGAATATACTACTGCCATTGATATGTGGTCTGCTGGCTGTGTTCTTTCTGAATTGCTTCTTGGTCAGGTTGGTGTATATTTGAGTTTTAGTGATCATTTACGGCTAGTTTCAACCTATACTTTCATGGAGATTTATGTTCACAACTGAAACTTCTAAAACTCCCCCTTCATTGAGTGTAGGAAGTGTGTGCTACGTCAAGTTTCATTATGTTCATTGCAATATGTGCATTTCTCATATGCAGTGAGAAGATAAACTTCCGTGATCATGCATTCAGTAGTTTCTCATGTACTATCTTCTGAAGTAAAAGTTGATAAATTATTGCTAACTACTTTGTCATCTTTTTGATCAAGTTATTGATTGGTTTGTGCATCTATTATATGTGAGCATTTTATATTTGATTTCCTTGAAGAACATGGTATTTATATGGCCACGTCCAACATCTGCTGTTTTTTATACTTTTGCAGCCCTTGTTTCCCGGTGAAAGTGGAGTTGACCAGTTGGTGGAAATCATTAAGGTTTTACTATTCTCATGCAGTTTAAATTGTTTTCTCTTTATCTTATATTTGGCCAAGTTCGCAATAATTCATCTCATTTTGTGCCTGACATCAGGTTCTGGGCACTCCAACACGAGAAGAGATCAAATGCATGAATCCAAATTACTCTGAATTCAAGTTCCCCCAGATTAAAGCCCATCCCTGGCACAAGGTCTATTGATTATATCAAAATCTAGACATCAGTTCTATAAATTCTCTCTTGCAGGATCTAATTTTTGTAAAACCTTCAGATATTTCACAAACGAATGCCCCCCGAAGCAGTGGATCTTGTGTCGAGACTCCTCCAGTATTCTCCAAATTTACGATGCACTGCTGTAAGAAATAATTAGTTTCACAGACGAATAATTAATCTTTGCTTGTACAATTTGTATTCTTCATTAATTGGGGATTCTAATAAGCTAACTTGTTTCCTTATTTTAGTTGGAAGCCTGTGCTCACCCTTTCTTCGATGATTTGAGGGACCCGAGTGCATGTTTGCCTAACGGACGAGCACTACCTCCTCTATTCAATTTTACTGCTCAAGGTAAAACCTTTGCCTCCGCTTCTCTTCCATTTCACCAGGGACAGGTTTTTCTCATCATTCCTCATGCCCAATAACCCGCAGAGTTGGCTGGTGCATCTGCCGAATTGCGTCAACGACTCATTCCGGAGCACGCAAGAAAAGAAAACTGATGATAAACATCTTGGTAATCAAATACAAACTCAATTTTTGGATGGTTAGTCACCCATGCAAAACCAATCCCCATTTTCTAGTGTCCTCAGGCAACCCTCTTTCGAGCTTTACCAGTTATCGAACAGAAAACAGACCCTAGACAGATTAACGGTTGATTGATAGACTGTTGAATGACTGATGAAGCTGCATCCGAAATTATTCCGGTCAATCGTGAATGGGATTAGCTGGTAGCTAGGGGTGTGTTGTAATGACTTTCTAAAACAATTGAGTTGTAACCATCTTGTTAGGGTGGTCACATGTACTAGATGTTTGAGCATTTAGTTTTAATTAGATTGTTTCATTTGCCATATGTTTCCTGCTCATCTGAGTCGTATTGTATATGCCCGTTTAAACTCTATCTCATGATTGCAAAGAGAGTTTGTTGTGTAGTATCTATTATGGTAACGGGTCCGGTTTGACCCGAACACTGGCTCGACCTCGGCCAAAAACAAATTCCAAGCTTAAATACTTGATTTTTGTCAAACATATTTTTCACAAGATAATTACAATAAATTATTAATTTGAGTCAATTTAATTAATTCGTCTAAATTTAAGAATTGGGTTAAATGGTTAACATAAGTAGCATTTGAATAGTTTAGATATGATATTCATATTGCATGAATCTTGTGGTGATTTTTAATATGCTTTTATAAAAAATTGAGAATTACAAAGGAACTTTTAGTTTTTTTATCTAAAAATGTAAAAATAATATTGTTTTGTTTATAAGTAGAGTAGGTGCTTCAGGCTAGATTGGACTTGAATAAAGCCCGAGCAAAAACCCGACATGGGTTGATTGTTTTCAAAAATTCGGCTTTGTTATCTCTAATCTTTATCTTAGGGGTATCAATGGTCGAGACTCAAACCCAAGCCCTGCATGGGTTAATGTTCGATTGTTTTCAAAAATCCAACATGATATCTCTAGTCTTTATTGTAGAGATGTCAATGAGCTAGGCTTGGGCCCGAGCCACCTCCCGGCCCGACCCGAATGAGGGCCAGGGTGGCTCGACGGGTCGAGATAGATTCGCCTGCGGCCTAACAGATTGGGCCAACTCGGACTATCATTGTTTTAAAAAAATGTTAAAAATTACATTGTTTTAAAGTAAAAGTTAGGTTACGGATCAGGCTGATCAACTCCGTGATCTGATCAACTCAGGTCAAAATCAGACCGGATCACGCCTAATTTGTCATTCTTATTTTATCTCTTATAAATAAATAATCTTAGTAAAAGCTGATTGGATGGATATGACTTACACTTGTCAACTCAAGGAGCTTCGTGTGTCTGTAACGTAATCATCAAACTCTCAACTCTCCGAATCATCGTATCATAATATTAAACTATCCAAACACAATCCACAGTACACTATCATTAGTATTTAATATTTATTAGATTCGCTACGCAAATTCAGGCCGACCAAATGCACCCGCCCAACTCTCCGTCCGACGATACGACGCCGCTCCTCTCCCGGTCACTATCCGACTACCTCCGCCGTGGGCGGAGCCTCCTCCGGTGGCCACCGCAGCCCCTCCTCGGCGCGGCGGTTGGTTTCAGCCGCCGCATGCTGCTGCTTCGGGAACCCTCCGTGCGGGTGCGCGAGAACGCGGCGGAGCAGTTTGAGGAGCGACAGGTGGGTTGGGCTTACTCGACGCCCATGGTCGCTCTCGATGTGGTGTGGAATTTGTCGTTCGTGGTGACTGGGATCACTGTGTTAGGGTTCAGCGTGAAGGAGAGGCCTGCGGTGCCTCTGAGGTTGTGGATAATTGGGTATGTTTTCCAGTGCTTTGTTCATATAGTTGTGGTTGTGTATGAGTTCGGAAGGAGACGTGAAGATAGGAGCGTGAGTGTGAGTGAGAGTGGCAATTTAATGGATTATGGAACTTGGCAACGTGGGTCTGACGAAGGGACTAGGTCGAGGTAATAAAGGTTCTTTCTTTTGTTGTTTTCTAGTTCTTTTTCATGTTATGAACCAAGTGTTTGTCTAAATGTCTAGATGGGACAAAAGTGTTATTTCCTTGAGCATAAGATGAGACAGAAAGGAGAACTTGAATGTTTTTGCTGATGGAAATGTAGGGTTTATCTTGTTTTTGTTTCGAATTTCTTGGTTTTGGATTATGTGCTGCTCTCGTAGTTGGCTAAAGATCAAGCTTTGAGGTCGATTTTATATTGAGTGTCATTCATGATCATGCACTGCCTTCCTGTAACTTTGAAACCATTTTAGAGGATACATGGGAAAATCTCCTTTTTCTCTTCTTTTGCAGTGTTGCTAAGAACCTGGAATATGCAAATACGATGTTTTCCTTTATCTGGTGGATTATTGGGTGCTACTGGGTTGCTTTTATTAGTTACCGAGATCTGAGACATGATTCACCTCAGCTTTACTGGTTTGTTTGATTTTGCTCTTTAGCAATGTAGTTTTGCTTAAAACATACCTTCCTTTTACATGTTTATTAATTTGCTAATTGATCTCTTTTTCAGGCTTTGTATATCATTTCTTGCCATTGAAGTTTTCTTCATAGGAATCTGTGTGGCTGTTGCATGTCTGATTGGTCTTGCTATTTGCTGCTGCCTTCCGTGTATACTTGGAATCTTATATGCCATGACTGATCAGGTAATTACCTTTCTTAGGCTTGGTTTCGATGCATTTCAGTGGATTACTGTCTCCTGCCATTTACAAGTTGAGGAAAGTTGAGGATTTGCTATCGTATATGAATGAACTCTCTCTCAGATTAAGCATTAGTTGCAAGTCCAGTTCTGCCATGAAACAGAGGCTGTAATATGCAATTGTTAAAAGTACACAAATCTTGCAGGCTAAAGAACTTGGAATCAATATGATGGCCAAAATAAGAAGGAATGTACTCTTGGATGTGAGTTTACGGATTCATAGGCAGAATAAACATGGTGAAGAGTCTTTGCTTAAAGCATGCTAGCTATATTACTCTCTTTCTTGTGCTTATTTGTATATCATCAACATGGATATGCCTTTTTGAACTTTATTTGAGTTTCACCATTAATTTGGTTCCAGGAGGGAGCAACAAAAGAAGAGATTGAGCGATTGCCAAACTACATCTTCCGCAGGATAGGGGACATTGAAAAGGTTAATGATGACATTCAAGAATCTTTCGAAGGGATTATGACACAGTGCAGTGCTGCAACACCTGCCAAACGTTTTCTTTCCAATAAGGATGCTGTAAGTGACTGAGTAGCAGAAACTTTGTATTGTATAATAGTGATTTCCCATGTGGGCTCATCTAAACATGGGTTAAGGAACAAATTGATGATTAGTTATTTGGAGACACCATGACTTGAAGCCATAAGGAGACACAGAATCCTTGCCCTTCTACACACATTAATAGATACTAAAGCAAGCTTTACCCAGTTGGCAATTCTCTGTCACTTCTCTGACTTTCTAGTTATGTGATAAATCTAGCATCTGCCCAATTCGTCTACCTTGAAATTGTTCTTTTCTCTTCTTCACTTATCCAACTGCCTCTGATTCGAACCTTCGTTGTACTTTACAGGAATGCTGCATATGCATCTCGGCCTACGAAGATGGTGCTGAATTGCGTGAGCTTCCATGTTGCCATTACTTCCACTCCATGTGCATAGACAAATGGCTGTACATCAATGCAACCTGTCCATTATGCAAGCTCAACATTCTCAAGACTGGAAGCCAAAGCGGCAGTGCATGAATGTCAAACTATGCAGGTTTTCCAATGGAGTGGGAAGACTGAACTGAGGAACACACTTCCCATTTGAGGCCGTAAACTTCATCTTCAACATCTTCGACCTGAGGATATTTCCTCCAGAGTTGTTCGCTTTTGTCTTGTTATTAATGTACATATTCCTTCTGAGATATAATCATTAGATTTAGATCAAACTAATTGCATTAGGTGTTTGAGGTTTGTACTTGTTGGCCTAGCATTGCGTTGCAGTTTAACCTGTTCATGATATCCGTGAGAGATCATTTCATATTCTCATGTACTGTAGCTAAGTTTGATTTTCTCTTTTCTTATGGTATTTATGAGCAAAAATAGGAAAAGAAAGAGCTTAGATGCTCATTTTTCATTAGCTTTTCAGATGAACGTGATGAGCCCCACCCATCACTGAAGCACTGTATTTCCTCATTACTCTGTTCTATGACTTGAACTCTGTTTCTAGACTTAGAGTACTACTCCACTACTTGTTTATTGAAGTCTATGTTTATAAAATGTAAAGAAAAGTGTAGCCCCCTACAAGACTTACCTTACAACAAGGCTTGTCCAGCCCGAATTGATCAGGCTCTTAAGTTTTTCTCAAAATTTTGTACTTCAAATTGGGCCCAAGTTGCTTGACCCGATTTGAAGCCATTAACTCCATCACAAGCTTTTCGTCCCAAGGCCACCTTCCATCTTTGTGGAAAGAGTTGAGTGGATCCGTTTTGACGATGACAAAAACGTTCTTTTACAGGATATGACCATCACTTTTTAAGTGTTTGGTGGTACGTTCCGTACATTGCCAAGACCTTAAACCGAAGTTATGCAATGCGATGTTCTTTTACAGGATATGACCATCACTTTAAGTGTTTGGTGGTACGTTGCGTACATTGCCAACACCTTAAACCTAAGTTATGCAATGCAATACTGTGTAAAATTATTACTTCTGAAGGAGAAGGTCTAAGGAGAGTGAGAGGCTAAAGGGATAATGCGGAAAGATGAAGAATGAAGGAATTTTCAGAGAAAGGAGAAAGAAGAGGAGAGGTTGTGCTCTTATGGATCAGTGCGTGAAACAGTAACAAAGAGATGAATATGAAAAACAAGTGGTTTGTATAAGAAATACAAAGAAGAAAGGAATCCTGATTAATGTGAAAACCTATTTCAAGTTGGAATTGGAGTAATCTTTAGTTAGGAATTAGGTCGGACATGAGTTTGGGTTCGGATTATCCAATTTGACTTGACGTGAAATTTTGAGTTGATTGATTTTTAGGTTAGGTTTGAGTTTGCTTTGCGCTACAAATCTGATTTGAAGATTTTTAAAATTTAAATAATTTTAGAAAATGTAGCATTGAAAAATAAGATTATTAATTCAATTAAAAGGTTTTATCAAATTTGAACGATCTAAAATTCAATTAGAGTAGGAATTTGAACATTTTAAAATTTGAATAAATTAGTGGTAATTTTTTAATAAGTTCGGGACTAAACATCTCAAGTTTGAGTCACACCTGATCAAATTTAATTTAATTTATTGATTTAAAGTCGAACAAGTAAAATCACTTCTTGTTTAATCTTCTTCGTAAGGGTTACAAAATTCTCTCAACATATTCAGTGGATACCGTTAGAGGTCAAATATTTATGCGACTATAATGGTTGAAATGGATCAATATTAGAAACAATTCGAATAATACAATCAAGCTTATGAATGAAGTACGAATTAAAATTTATGTTTTATTTGTTAATTATTTTATATAATTAAAGTGATATCGATTTTCGAGAAATTAAATAAAAATTATTTCGATACAGTCAGGATCAAATCCCGTCTTAATTTCCCAATTGTGGTATAATTGTCATTTTTAATTATTAATGCTACAACTACTTTTTTTTAATAAAACCTACTCTAGTAAATTAAATATGTATATATTATTTTAATTTATTTTTTTCATGATACATTTTAATTATATTTATTCTTTAATCTAAGATGTTTTGTTTAAGATTTTACATATTATTGCTAAATCAATTCAGTCATGCTCCTACTATAATTTAATACAAGTTCTACATTGTAAGTCTAATTGAAGTTGAATATTAATATGTGTAGAGTTTTGACCTTTTAACATATAGGAATTCCACCAATTACTTCTAAAAGTAAATACTTTTATAAGAAAAACATGCTTGAAAACCTAATTAACAATATATAATACAAATAAAAAATTTTAATTCACAAAACACAAAACTATATCATAAATTAACAAAGTTATTTTATGTATTATAATTTAAAACTTTAAAGTATTGAAATATAAATTATTCATTTTTATCATAAATACTCTCATTTATACCCTTTTTATGTGAGACAATTAATACATAAATTCCCAATTAATATTGCACATCTAAATTATAAATAAAAATAGTTTTATTTGGAAATCAACAGATTGCATTAACTGTTAGCTGGTTCTATCAGCAGATTAATATAGCTAATTTGATCAGTGAATATATCAATTATTTATTTAAAAATATTTAATAAAATTAAATGTTTAGTATTAGTTGTTTATGTAAAGTGACTTTCGAAAATACGACTTAAAAAAATTATAAGGATACGAGTATTAACTGTTTATATCTTAGTATTTTTTTTAACATTCTTATAAGAATTTAGATAGAGCAAAAGAAGTTAACAATATCGTTATATAAAATATTTGTTATCGAATCTTAACAATACCGAAAGTCCTCTCCATATAACTTCTCAATGATAAATTAGCTAAATTTAAAACTTATCAAGATCTTCTTGGATTTGCATTACAAAGGGTCAATTGAAGAAATTAAGAGATCACTAAAATGCTACTAAAAATAAACTTGAGAATGGAGTCGGTAGGATTACACCAGAAGTTTTTCCTCAAATGCAATACCAACGAGTTTAATATAAAATTGGGTCCATAAAAATGATATTGATTTAATTTCTAATTTAAGGAAACCTAATTTTTTGTTATTTTAATTTTAATTTTTCAAAATTTAAAAATTGAAAATATATTTTTAATATATTAAATTAAAATAAAATTACTTTGAAAAACTGACTATATTAATCTCTTAAAGTTTAAACTTAGATAAAAAATAATTAATT